>PVJN01018856.1:0-38333 GCA_004026805.1 Lasiurus borealis
TGACATCACTAATATTTTATCAAGTATGTAGGAGGCATTTTGCCTCACAAAGTTTTGGCATTACAGTAATAATAGTAGACAATCTTCATTTTAACAAAAGTTTTCACAAGTAATGAATAGTATTTTACTGCAGATAAAATCTTTGGAAAACCAATTTAAAACTACAAAGGAAGAAAAATGGAAAGGGTACAAGTTATCTACAAATATTTATATCTTTGTCTTGGAAAAATACTCTAATTCATAATAATAAATATCAAACCAAAAATTTTAAACATTTAAAAATATCATTATAACAAATAAGTTTCTAATTTCTAATTTTTCAAATAGTACCTCAACAATTAACTTGGTAGTACATATAATAGACAAAATAAAAATTCATATGTATGTGTGTTGAGTTCAAATTGCTTCTGATGAACTTAATTTTGGGGCAAAATCTTTGCTGGCTACAACAGACTATTTCATGAATAAAACTGGCATGAGAAAAAGAACTATGTCTAAGATGGAGACAGGAGAAAATGCTCTCATTTCATTCCATTGATTATTCTTTCATGAGAAGGATAAAGAGTGCAAATATTCTATTATTTCTGCAACTCACAATAAGAGGATTGTTTTTTTATCCAACCTAGAATTTACTTTTGAAATTTAACATAATTTATCCATGGTCTCCTTGGTTTTTTACTGTTCTTTAAAGTAAGTTGTGGTTACTATTGCATTATTTTAAGTGTATTCCTCCTGGTGGAATGAACAATGATTAACAATCTATATTTCTGTTACAGTTTTATAGTACTCTTTTGTTTTTGAAATACTTTATCCAGATCCTCACATCTCATCTTCCTTTGAACATTTCCACTATTTTCCCCCTTGTCGGACAGTGGTTAGAATTGTATAGTTAGAGACAGCAAAAAAGTTTCCTTTTGGTTTCTGTAGTTATATAAATCCAATCTGTTATTCAAGAAAGTGTATTTTTTAAATTGGTAATAAATCAGAAAAAAGACATTAAGAAAGATACTATTATAAGAATCCATGGAATAAATTGCATCGGAGAATAATTAAATTCTCATTGCATGCCGTCTTTTGATTCCTTTTACAATGTTTCATTAAGTTTTGTGTGTCTGTTTTTAATCAAGCAAGTACAGTCAAAATATCCAAGAATATATAGCTATGAATTGAAATAGAATTTTTTAATGAATAATACATATAGAAAAAAAAGCAAACTTTACTCTATTTACCTATAACCATATTTCACTAATCTTTCAATATGTCTTTCCTGATGTAATTTGAAAGTTTTCAGTGTAGACTGCCTATTTACTGCAAGTGAACTTAAGTATTTATATTTAGAACAATTTCTTAAATATCATATGAGCAGCTTTTGGGCCCTATCGATGATAGTTAAGTGATTTAAATGTTTTGCTACTAATAAAGCTAACATATAAGTGTTCATGTAGTGTATTTATATTGTTTTCTTTATTTAAGTAATGAAAGACAGATGAGTAGGTAACATGGTTTTAAAATCCCAAACAGCTTTTATCAACACCTCATTTGTTACTATTGACAGAATTATGAATCTGCATTATAAAGTTTAACAATTCCCCCTTAGCTGAATATTAAGCAAAAATAAAAGTATAATTTGTAGCAAAGTAAGCATATATAGTATGATAATAATTGATATTTTGTATTATCATTTATTATGGCTGCCATTTATATAGTCATTTTTAATTAATATGATCATTCTTCTTCATAATTCCTCTTATTACTGCATTTATAATTACTTCAATTCAGTACTATTTGACACGTTGAGTAATGACTCATTTTAATATTTTATTGATGTATAATTGATGGACAATTATCTGTACACATTTAAACTGTACAATTTGATGAATGTTGATATATTCATCAATGCTTGATATGAACCTTGCAATCAAATTAATGAATATGTCCACCAACATAACCCATACAGACCACTCTGATCTCTGATCCCCACAACCACTGAGTTTCTTTCTGTCATTATATATTAGTTTGCATTTTATATAATTGTATATAAGAAGACTCTTACATTATGTATTCATTTTCCCTGTGTTTATTTTTGTATATTAATCATATATCCTTTTTATGCCTGAGTAGTATCTCATTTTATGGATATAACTCAATAGGTTTATGTATTTATTTCTTGATTGACACTTGGGTTGTTTTCACTTTGATTCTATTGCAAAAAAAATCTATTGAAATTTATGCATAATTTTTATGTGTACATAAATACCAAGGAATGAGATGATTCGAATGTATAAAAGCTTAAGTCAGGAAGAATTAATAAAGGCTATATTATAAAAGGTAGTAGTTCAAACGTCTTACCATTTTAATGAACTGTCTTTTTTTAATGAATGGACATTTGTTCCAGTTTATTAAGTACATGCCAAATAATTGCTCACAATGTCTATAGTCTTTTACAAATAGAATATTAAAATGTTGTATTCATCTGTTTATTAAAGAATTATATTGTGTGCAGTAAAAAGTATATAAGATTCCTGAACTTATGTAATTGAATAGATATTTCCAACTCTTTCTTTATTACCCTAAACCAGTGGTCAGCAAACTGTGGCTCACAAGCCACATGCAGCTTTTTGGCCCCTTAAGTGTGGCTCTTCCACAAAATAGCACGGCCTGGGTGAATCTATTTTGAAGAAGTGGAGTTAGAAGTTTAAACTTAAAAAATTTGGCTCTCAAAAGAAATTTCAATCATTGTACTGTTGATATTTGGCTCTGTTGACTAATGAGTTTACCGACCACTGCTTTAAGCCATGTGATACATAGAACATTTTATATGCTAAAATTATGTATTTTGAAAATAGTTATGCAAGTCTAAGGAGTTCACCTTTTGAATATTGTTTAACTATATAACACAGATATATTTTATAAACACAAGACTATAAAAGTATAAACTCATATTCTTTCATATTGGGGGCTTTTAAAATATAATTAAAATCATACTTCAAAGTTAGTATGGTTTCAAAAATAACTGATTATTACTTTTCCTTTTTGTTTTACACAATGATATTTGTATAAAAAGAATTATGTAATGGCAATTATAACAATGCACTTTCATATAGCTTAAAGTCTTTATTTTAAAGATTTAACTTAAGTAATACTTTATAAACATCTAGAGCTTAAAATATTACTTTAGTAATTGGTGTACTGCTCAAATTCTCACACTTCTATTAGAGAGATAAATATATTTTAAAGCCTCATTTTAACATTTTAAGAGATTGCTTTGTATATGATTAGATTGAGTCTGACCACTTTATAATTTTACTCTACTAACCTAGTAATCCACTCTCTGAGGACAACTACATTCTGTTACAGGGACCTTCATAATCGTCTTCATGCTGCTCTTCCTGCTTTCACCCTAATCATGGGGGAGAGAGAAAGATATTTAATGAACATAAAGCATTTAATGTTATGCTTCGGCTTAAAACACATGTAGAGCTTTCCAGAACCATTTAAGTCAGAAACACCTGACAATGTTCTACAAGTTCCTATTGAGAGATTTCTTTATCCTTGTGATGTCTGCTATGTCTGTAGGTGAGCAAGAGTTATGATTGTTTTGTTGTATTTCAAGAATATAAAAGCATCCCGACATGTAGTAGATACCCACAATGTATTTCTCTAGCAAATCAATAAAAGTTTGCCATTTTTGTCCTTAATGTAATTGTCTTCATGTATTCTTCTTGTTAATTTAAACTGCAAAGGTTTTATTTAAAGTCAAGTATAGTTGTTGACTACAGATAAGGAAGAACATAAGTGTCCATTAGAATGATGAGAAAATTTATCCAGAAATATCTCTTGGGAAAGCAAATTTGCAAGTAGTACCTATTTCCAGGAGTTAGAGAACAAGTGGGTTGCAGTGAATGTTTGCAAACATACTTTGCAATAATGTACCAAACACTGCACACTAAATTAGCTGAAGCTGAACCTCATCCAAAAATCTAAATGGAAGTCTCAAATAAAGACACAGAAGAATGAAAAGGGTGAAAAATAAAAGCTTCAGGTGGTTTGTTCTCATTTTAATAGGGATGTTGCTAAAATTGGATTCATTAAGTGTGAATGTATGAGCAGGAGCTTTCTGAACTTCTTTTTTTGTTAATAGTGTAGATTTGTCTGCCTCTCTTGGATGCAGTCCCAAAAGAACCATTCTTCTGAGTGTGGCTTCTCTGTTCCCTGAGGTGATAAAAAGGGATGCCTCTGCTGTGCTTTATTTATATCAAGTGGTGAGAAATTATGCTGAAATCTGAGAATTTTTAGTAGATAATAAGAATTTCAATAACAGTTATTGAGTGGCTTTCCTGTGCTAGACACTGGGATCATTGGTCCTTATGAAATATTTGTCCATTTAACAAAATTGTAAAATGAAAAAGCCATTCTTATTATTCTCATTTTAAGTAGTAGAAAAGTGAAAGGCATAATGTAACTTGGTCAAAGTTCTATACCCACAAAGAGGATAATTGGAATATAACTCACATAATTTTAATTCTTGGTGCTATAATTCTAACAAAAACACTTCATATTGATACAGGCATTATAGGTCTATTTTTTTGGTACAGGAAGATGATGATAATCATGAATATGATAATTTCATGTTATATAAACCATTTTAATTTTAAACATCTGAATGGCAGACATGATTTACCCTTTTTACAAATCCCAAAGGCAAAATTACAGGGAAACTTATTTGGGTCTGATGCAAGCTTATCCTTCAGTTCTGCTTTACCTAATTTGAAGACCATGGATTTAGCCTTACCTGACCTTCTCACCCTATGTAACTATTCCCTGCATTTTGTGACTCTTTTGCTGAAAATTATATAAAACTAGAGGCTTGATGCATGAAATCCATGCAAGGGACTCAGCCCTCACAACTCTGGCCGGCCCTTGCAACCCCTCGCAGGCTTAGTCAGCTTTCACAGACCCAGCTGCCCAGCTGGCCCTTGCAGCCTTGGCATCATCTGGAAGGTCATTCCGACAGTCGTCTGGAAGGCCCTCTGGATAGTCATTTTGCTCTTCAGTCTAATTAGCATATTAACTCTTTAATATATAGGATTCCCTTGTATAAATGACATAACAGTTACCCTCAGCACTTATTAGATAACTCTCTGCATAAAATGTTAAGTGGTAATCACTGCAATTAGAAGATAAAATTTCAAACTAACTGCAACAACAAAAAAATATGAAAACACTAAAGGTAAATTTTTGATTTATTTAATTTTGGAAAATTAAATAAATTGTTTAGGGCCAATTCATCTGGGAGAATTCTAAATACATGAAGTAGGGAAATAGGGCATAGTAGAAAAGATAACTTTAGAGTCATGTACAAATGTGTTTCAATTCATGTCCTTCTGTTTAAAATATTTCCTTTATTAAGTTATATAATAAAAAGTTGTTTACTTATTTGAAAATTAATTACTGTTAAAAACAGTTAATATTTATTTTTAACAGTTTTATAATAGTATGCCTTCATTTTTTAATATGATTATTTATCCTGATATGACTTACAGTGATTTTTTTTTAAATTCGTAACTTCATACTTAATAATTTTCATGAACTTTAGTTAAACCACTAAGCAACACCATTTCAAATATTGGTTCTGTACTTTTCTTCTTCCTCTCTTTCTGGTTCTGTAATAAGTGTGTTTCACCTTTGCTTCTATCTTTAATGACTCCTAACTATTTTCTTCATTCTGAACATTTCTTTCCTCTAGTTTTCCATTTCATGACTTATCTCCCCAATTTTGTCAATGTGTTTATTTTAAACATATTTATTTACTTTTTAGTTTTATTTATTATTTTTATTTAATTGTAAACATTTCACTTTTTAAATGTATTCTACATCTCTGCCAGAATTTTCCTTCTGTAAAATCTATAACAATTCAATTTATTAATACTTGTACTTCATTAGTACTATAACAAATGTGTCAGCAAGGTCTCACACTAGTACTTAAAAAAAACAAACACATTTCTAAAACAATTTTCTAAACTTGTTCTTACTTTATTATTTATGCAAAATTATGCCATGGCCATATCATTTAACTATTATTCTACAGTAAATTACTACAAATCTTAGTTACTTAAACAAAAACATTTATTATTTCTCACTACTCTGCAGATCAGCTAGGCATGTGAACATTCCAAGGGCAGGTTCTGTGGATCTCATCTGATCTCACTCTTGTGGCTGTTGTGAGCTAATATTTTGGTTGTGGGCTGATTTCTATGGGATGTTCTAAGGGTAACTTCTGAGCTACCTGTACCCTCATCTCCTAACAGGCTTGTTCTCCTGGTAGTTTCAATAAAGAATGAAAAATGTGTGGACACTTGAGGCCTAAACTTGGAACATACATTACATCACTTCTCAAATTTCCTTTGGCAAAGAAGAGTACACCACCGGTCTAGAATCAAAGGGTGAGGAAATAGACTTTTTTCTTAATAGTAGATTTTGCAGTCACATTGCAAATGGCATGGATAGCAAAGAATAAAGAATGATCATTTTCCCAAATATTCTGATATGTTAATTTGTAATTGACATTTTTTTTTTAGTTTACTAAAGTTTAAATAGCATGGAGAATTGAAAATTTGTAATTATGTCCGAATGACTATATTAATCAAAAAAAGACTGAGCAAGAATAGTCTAATTAATAAACTATTAAAATGATAACAATAATAAAGGTTTTTATCAAATGTTTTTTTGAACATTAGTTTAACATTAGTATACAGTTTTCAAAAAAATTATGAGTAATAGAATTAAGTGCAAAGTAAAAGACATAAAAGTCCTCATACTTTCTCTAAAAATGAAAAAAAAATCTAAATTAAATGATGACATTATAGTAAACTAAAATGCTCTCTATAATTACAATAGTCAAAGAGTTAAACATATAAATAATTATCAGAATAGTTTAGTCTTGTAATTTCCCTTCAAATGTAGTAACCAATTTTAATATTCAACCTTAGGACTTATATAGTGTGCATTTACACATACAAAAATAATACTCAATTCAAGAATTTCAAGAAATAAGCATATATGTTGAAAAAATATAGATTTTGGGTGACATTAGTGGTATGGGAAGAAAAAAGAAAGTAAACAAAGTTTTTTGTTATTGTTAATTCAGAGATTTTAATTACAACTTTCAAGAGCAAAAAAGATTTTAGACATCGCATATGTGAATTAATTTTTACATAGTACATTTTATAAGCCCAGTGAGTGACCTCGATTATGGAATAATGCATGATGGCAAATACTCATAGTCCAAGAGCCTGATATTATATCTTAATTTCTGAACAAAATCCAATACTTAGTTAATAACTCTAAGTCAAGGTTGTATTAATTATAAACTGTCTAATCACTCATCTTTATTTCTGTGCATCATAAAAAGGAATTTCTGTTCTTAAAAAATGCACTTGCAGCATATCAAAAATAAACTACAAAATATTTTTAATATTTTTATGAAGTAAAGCATAATCCATTCCTCACCACTATCCACCAGGAAAAAAAAAAGCAGAACACTTTTGTGTGACTATTTTAATAATTGTCAAATAATTTATGTTCAAAGAATATATTTTAATCACTTAAAGTTAATACATGGTTAAGAGAACTATACTGTCTTCTTAATAGAGTCTTCTTAATACCTGGCAAATTGTAGTTACTTTACAAATATTTGTTTAATAAGAATTGCATAAATCATAATTGAAAGTAAATATTAAACTGTCAACTAGTTTTAATTTAAATTGGTAAGCCATAGTTACTTAATTATCAAAGGCCTTGTTTAATTATTGACAGAATGAGCACACAGGGTATAAAATTAGTCCAAAGACACATTCTAAAAAAGATGCTTGGTTTCTCTGTGCTCTGAGAGACCTTCCTGTCCTTTCTTACCAGCCACCACAGGGAAAAGGTACTCAGTAACTTTACTGAGACCTGATACTCTACGTGCTTGGGGGTTGTCTGCTGACCTTAGGTCTTGTTGATGCAATCATGCGTCCTCTAATCTCTGTGAGTATAAAGATTAGCTGATATCTATAGGTCGCAGAATAGGTGTTACCCAGGCTTACTATACTTGGAAAGATGAGTGACACTGGATAAAAAAAAAAGAGTAAAAGAGAGTTTAGTCAAAACTGAGCTTAAATAGAGTAAAAGGACTTCATTAATTAAAGGACCAAGATCACATCATGTAATCTTCTCTATTCCTGTTCAGGGAAAATTCCATTTGAAAATTTTTAAAAAATGAAATAAGCCAGTAAGAGAAAGACAAGTATCTCACTGTTTTATTCTGTGGGAATTTAATGCACTAGAAAATAAAACAGAGACAGACAGAGAGCAGGCAGACAGCTTCAGTGGAGGGGCAGGGTTGGGGGCGGTGTGGAGGGATTAAGCAAAAATTAAAAAATAAACAATAAAATGTGTATTAAATTAAAAAAAAAACAGTAAGAAAAGGAATGCCTCTGCTTTCTTTGACATTAAAGTTTATGTAAATCAGTAATAGGACCCTTTAAAATTCCTCCTAAATAGTTGTTTTTAAGGTCATTTAACAAAAGATCCTTGTTGTTGTATGTATCACACATGTTCCCTTTTCTCCCCCATTGGCTCCTGCTAGCCTGCATCCAGCCCCTCACCCCGCCCCTCACCCAGGCCCTCACCTCCCTGCGGTCTCTGTCCACGGCTTAGGCATCTAGGCACACACGTTCTCTGGTTGATCTCTTCCCACCCACCACCCCACCTCTCCTCTGAGGTTCCAGTCTGTTCCATCTTCTGTCTCTGGGTCTATTTTGTTTGTCAGTTTATTTTGTTTATTTAATATTTTTTTTAAATCCTCTGGGAAACGTGAAAAAAAAAAGAGAAAATGTAGCTCATGATTTTAAATGATAAGATATTGATATGGGTTACCCATTTTATTGGTACAACTCAATAAGGGTTTGTTCATGATTAACTGAGGCTTATGACAGAGGGATTTGTGATCCCCCTTCAAAGTAATGTTAATAATACTCTGCTTGATACTATTTTCCAATTGACTGTAAGTTTTCTTATCATTAAAATCTCTGAAATTAGACACAACAGGGAGGAAAATAAGTCACTTTCTTAGCCTCTCAGTGTCTTGTGTCAGTGGTCCCACCTCAGGCTTGAACATTTTGTGGAAGAACACTCAGGACACAGCATCCTGTCATTCACATTTATGGTTACAATTAATTGTAGCAACACGGTACAAAACCAAGTGGCAGAGGGAAAGGGTACATGGGACAAACTTCAGAGGACAGCGGTCACAAGCTGCCAGGAGTTCTAGCCTAGTAGTAGTCACATTGGACTTATTTTAACAAAGTGCTTCTTTGTTTTAACAATAAAGGAATAACAACACACGCGAACTACTGTGTGCTGAGTGTGAGGATAAACAAGTCTTCTTTTCTGTCAAAGAACAGTTTAGACAGCCGCCGTTTTGGACTGCGTGACTTTTCAGCTGCCAAGCTGGCGATGGGGCTTGCAGCTCCCCGGGGGGCTACCATCCTGAACCGGCAGAGGTCAGCCCCTCCTTTTGAATTAGACAATCGCAAAAGACTGTGCACCTGAGCTCCAATCAAGAGCAAGGGCCAGGTAATGTTCGTCAGCCCACCTGCTTGGTGAGTGCATGTTCCCAGACCATGTGTGCGCTCCCTTATAGGTAGGAGTAAAGATGCTTGCCTTGCTCCCTGGCTCCAGAGTATGTTTTGTGTTCTACCAGGACCCCTGATTTGTGTGGGGGCGGGAGGGGTTCCCCTGATTTATAACACAAGGAGGTTCCCTGGAGACCCAGTGCCTAGGGTTTTAATTGGGGCTGGTCATGTAGTCACTCTCTACTTTGTACATACCAGAACTGCAGACTTTGAAAAGGGATACGCTTTCCAAATAGACCATACTGTTTGCACAGTCTAAGGACCAGGAGCACTCAGAAGCCCTTCCCCAACTGCAAGTCACCAGGTGCGAGCTAACAAACAACACTATGCACTGTCTTTCCCAAGAACATCAGCTTCAGACCTGCTATGTTAATTCTTTTCTGCACAATCCTCATTTGAAAAATGGGAGTAAGTGCTTATTTGTAAATGCAATATACTTTGAGTAACAATAGATGTGCTGTTGCAAGGTTATGTCTCACATCCTGTGTATATTATATATCCTTTGCTTTTATTATGGGCCTAAAGTAATTTTGTGTACTGTGATAAATAAGAATAGAAAAACAAACTCCAACATCCCGCACGCCCCCCCCCCCCGTGTCAATATTTTTAGATCTTGCCCTGGCATTTGGTGAAATAGGTATAATATGTATTCTCTAGCATTCAAAAAGTAAGGCTAACAGGACTTGCATTTGTATGTGAATATTGTAGATGCTGCAGTAATGCATCAGTAAAGATGAACCTCTGCTGACAACTTATAGTTTTCACCTCTTTATTTAATGATTGTCCTCACTAAAATGTAAAATGTATGAAAGTAGGAATCTTTGTCTTTTTCCCCATTAATATGCTCTCCTATCTGAAATTCGAAAAAGATAGATGACTGATAAACATTCAATGAATTAATTTGTCTTTGACAATTTTTTTTTTAGTTTAGCCCCCAGCGAACTACACGTCTGGATACTCCTGTACTGTTATAGATTCTTATATGAGTTTTGGTTGTGGCTTGTGATTTACTTTAACCAATAGAATATCTCAAAAGTGATACTGTTCAAGTATCAGACCCAGGTTTTATGAAGCCATGGCAGCTTCTGCTTTTGTGCACTTGAAATGCATGAGTAAAATAGCGTTTTGAGAAACTGAGCCACAAAGCAATTATTCTGGCTACCCTGTGATGAGTGCTTGTGAAGAGACAATGCAGAGAAAACTAATAGAGCAGGAGAAAAGCTCATCCATCCCAAAGTCTCAGGTGAGCACAGCCTGCCCACCAGCTGAATGCAGCCACACATGTGAGCAGCACAAGACTGGAGCAGCTGATAATCATGAGAAAATATTGTGTGCCACTGAGTCTTAGTTTGGTTTGTTTCACAGCAACATAAAAATTAAACAATAATTCTGAGCAAATGGGGAACACTACATTTCTACCTTATCTTTTTCTTTATTTTAAACTTATTTAAGAATTCTTAATATTGCCTACATTTTATATGTTCTTTTACATTTAACTAAAGTGAGAAGGACATTGCCATGGAGTGATTTCACTAAGTAGAAGTTATTAGGGTTCTAGGACATTTAGTATAATCTAAAAAGCTCCAAAAAGAAGATCTCATTGAATTCCTACATAATAATTATAAATGCTAAGTACTAATTTATCCCACACTTTATACAAGAAAAAATGGAGACAAGGCTATTTTCAAATTCTGTGATGAATTAAGGGAAATTTGACTTTGATTCTTGATATATTTGCAATATACTAACTGAGGTAATTGTATTAATTATGAAATTATTCTGATGTCATGTATACCAATTAGGATAGTCTGGCTACATTGGGATGACAAAGCACAAAAAATAGTTAAAGGGTGTTTCTCAGTCCCAAACATTCTCTATCTTCCCATTTAAATTCCCTTTGGTCTCAGGGACACTTACTTATAAGCATTTCCTTAGATGCTTACATGAGCTGGATCTAGAGAATTAAGAATGAAAAATAAATGTTTCTAACCAGAAGACAAAGCTATTTCTTTTTCTCATACTCATTGTCAAAAACAAGCCATTTAGATATGACCTAATTTAAATAGAGCAGACAATTTAAATTCTTCTCTGTGCCAGAAAGAGAAAGAAAAAGTGATGTTTGGATTAACTGCAGTACTTTGTTACAGTAAACACTTAACTCTGTTGTGAATATTATTCTTATTTGAGGAATCCATTTTTTTAATTAAAAAATTTGATCTCAATGGTAACTAAAATCATACACAATATGCCATAATTTATTCAAAGTAAAAATCTCTTGAAAATTCCACAACTTCAAAACATAGAATCTAAAGCAAGAAAGTAAGAAAAATTCAAGAGAAAATTGTTTTTTTCTGTAGATTTCATATTGATTTTTGAAGGTAATAATTTGCCATTTAGCTGTTAAAATAGACTATTAATTTGACATTTACAAGATGATTTTTCTTTCTTATAATTAAAATAAATCTATGACATTTTCAAAAATCAGATATATGTTATAGTTATGACAGGGAAAGCATTTCACAAAATTTTCTTAGAGAAATGTAATTGCAATAAGTTAAGACAGTACTTTAAGGATATTTCCTTTTTAGAAATAGTCAATCAAAAGTTTAATCCAATGACTAAATATTATTGCAACCAGAAACCTATTGACAATTTTATGATTTAATTAATTTAATTAATTTAATTATTTTTTAAATGGAATTGTTTAAGAATGATCCTGAAAAATCTACAATATTGAAATAAATAATTTATCACTACTACATTTTGACTTCTGATATTATAAAATTATGCAGTTAAGTTAAAATTTTAAAATATAGTTAGGTGGAACTAATTTTTGCAATATGAGGCATGATTACTTCATATACATATTGCAGAAAGCTGTCTAGAGTATAATAGCTATCTGATATGCATGAGAAATATAGCAAAGTCAGTTGTCAAATTAACTTTTGTTTCTTTGGAATAGAGCAAAACATTACTATTTTGGTGAGGGTGTGGTAGGGCAGGGAGAATATGCCTCTATATATTCTAAAATTCCTGAGTACTATCTTATTAAAATTGGCAAATATCTTTTTTTTCTATCACATTTTTGAAACTTTATCTATATTTTCTATTTTTCTGTGGACTTCAACGACTCTATTTAAGAAAAAAATAGTGGCCATTTAGCTGTTCAGAGCTGATTTTTATTAAATACAAATTCATGATTTTATAAACTCTGAATTATTCAAATGTTTCAAGCTAAATTAATAAAATTGCATTCTTCAAGTCTTTCATTGCTGATACCAAATGATGAAAAAATTTTAAATACTTTAATAAAAGGAGAAGAAAATAAAAAATAAAAAAGTGGTACACAGATTAAAAAAAAAAAAAAGGTTACTATAGAAATTGTACTTACCAGTTAGCAATGTAAATTTTTTTACTGTGCTATATAGGCCAATAAAATGATATTTTCAAATTTTAGGTAGACTTTAGAAATTAATTATATTATCCACTATATGAATTTCAAAGTCTATTAAAATTTATTTTATTTTTTAAAATATGTTTTTATTGAGTTCAGAGAGGAAGGGAGAGGAAGAGAGAGATAGAAACATCAATGATGAAAGAGAATCATTGCTTGGCTGCTGCCTGCACACCCCACACTAGGAATTGAATCCACAACCTGGGCATATGCCCTGACCAGGAATTAAACCATGTCCTTCTGGTTCATAGACAATGTTCAACCACTGAGCTAAACTGGCCAGGCAAAATTTAAATCTTAATATGAACTTCATCATTACCTAAGCATTTTAAAACATGAATATAGGATTAAAATTTTGCCAATCATGTCTTGATATGAAATATCACTAAATCTTTACTGTAGATCACTTAACAGATTTTTACCTTTCATATTAGCAGAATATATATATATACATATACATATATATATGTATATATTAGGAGAATATATATATATATTCTCCTAATCCAACTAATTTGAGTTCTTTTGATTAGAGAATCAACTCATAAATCACTCAATGAAATTTTTAGATGTTAGAAAAAATGTAGAAACAACACAGGAATGCATTATTAATATTATCAGAATTTTTGAAAGGCGTTAATGGTCTGAAGTTTTATAAAGATCAATGTGAAACCAAAATGTGGTGGTTTGAGTTCCTTGGCTCACAAAACCAAAGAATGGATTTCTTAACAAAAACTGCAGATGAAAAGTTTATTGAGAGAGGCTAGTCCTGGAAAAGGTGCAGCTAGGATTCCAGGAGCAGTCTAGTGTCCAGAGATTCTGTTCCATGTTGTAGCTGGTGTAGCATCCAAATTAATTCAAGTCTATTAGTCCATGTGTCAAATCTCAGATGGCCATAAGCCATGTGGGCACAGGGGAGCACATCCCTCTGGAAGCCAGTGCTAGCTAGGAAGAGGATGAGGGAGAAGAAGAGGGAGAAGGGAGGGAGAAAGGATGAGAGAAGAAACTGTGCTTTTTTTTTATCTAGTGGTATATACATGCCTTGTTAGCTCCTGATTGGTCCTTTCAAATAATTCTGATTTATAAATATCTTAAGGATTGATTTATTCACCCTACTGCTTTGTGATTGGTTATCTGCAAGCTGCCTGTTTCAGCAACATCCATACACTATAAAGCTTAGTCTCTTATGATGCCCCCTGCTCAGCCGGGCTGCTTTAGCAGTTTTGCCTAGCTGGGTCTAATCTTCCCCTACCAACAAAATCTAGTTCTAGGTCATTTTGTCTCTCTCTGTGATTTTTCTCTGAACAAGGCTCGGTCAGCAAGTTGTATTCTACCTGTGTCTGCAAACGCTCTACTTCCAGCCCTTGTGGTCCTGTCTCTGTCTACCTTGATTTTCTCTGTTTCTCAAATGTATAGACATCATTCAGATGTCAAAATCTTGTTTATACTAGGAAAATATTTATTAGAAAAACATTACTTTGTCACATAAATTTTCTTGAATATATATTTTAAGTTAAAGGAATAAAGCATAGATAATGCAATTTTTGTTTTCATATATTATTGTTTGTAGTTTTTAATTTACATGTTTGTATTTTGTTTTATATTTTTCTCTACTTTAAAACATATTAGATAATATATATAAAGCTTTTATTTCTATTTTTAAGCATTTTATGTTTTCAGGTTTTAAAAAAAAAGTCATTTAAAAACACACTTTCCTAGAATTTTTGAATTGGTACTTTCACAGTCCTAGAATGACTTTCTTCATTATGATAATCATAAGTAGTTGAGATATTTGTAGAGAAATTTTAAGTTCTAAATAGCATTTAATGCAGTGAAATATCCTTTGTTTCATATCTACAACGCTACTATTAAGTTTTCAGTATAAGTTTGGAGTTCCTATAACTCACTGATTATAATTTAAATTTCACAGTAATAAAATATGGAATTTAGAGCTTTTTTAAAACTGTTTTTAACCTCTTCAGTGTCTTGAGGACATTATCTTATTTAGACCTTTTATTAAGTCCTTTTGTGGATATTTTATTTCTACATATCAATAACTATAAAAGTCATATTCCATATTATTATTATTTAATATTTTTATTTCATGCAGTTTTCACAACATCTAACTCTGAGGATTGATATTCTTTTTCCTATTGTTTGATTGATTTATACCAGTTCTCATCACATCTAAGATGAGAACATGAGGAAACCAAGAGGTTATGTAACGTGCCTGTAACAAATTCTACAGGCTTGAAATAGGAGAGTGCTTGACATGTTTGAGACACCTGAAGGCTAATGTTACAGAGCTGAGTGAGCAAGTGAGAGAGAAGGACAAGCTTGCTTGTGGCCATACATTACTAAAGCTCTGCAAGAGGTAATATAACTTATTTGTGAAAAGTATAAACTCATTTGGATCCTTAAATAGCCATAGCAATTTTAACAAACATTTACTTCAATTTATTTACTGTTGTATCATCTCTCCTCCACTTCTTCCTTTCATTCTGTGAGAATTTATTTCTCATATCACTAGGTTTGAGTATAATTTTAGTATTACTGAGTTGCCCTAATAATGATATGGAATACTTGAGAATGTTCTAGAATAAAGCGTCACATAACCCTTGGTTTCTGCTCCCATTCGTTAGATACAGATAGCTAAGAGCATTCTTTGATGTTTGTCCATAATTAGCCTCTTCTTAGTTAGAAAGAAACAGTGCAGCCCAGTGAATTTTTGTATGTATTGGCTTTTTTTTTTTATAAACTCAATACCAACAACAAACCAAGGAGAGACATAGATATCATGATTTTAATTCTTTTTATTCTATTCAGACAGAAATACATGCATACATGTATATGCTCTAAAGTTACCTTCATAAGTAGTTATCAGTATAGTTTAGGAACAGGAATCTAAGTATGTCACCTTGGTTTCTGCTGAAAAGTCAGTCCTTAAAATGTAACGGTGGCATTCTAGTCAGGGCAGCTATACTTCTGCTTTTGCCACAGTAAGCAGTAATCAGTATTTCTGAGCAGCTGCTGTGATTTCAGACTCTCTGATAAAGGTTTCACTATTTTCAGACTCTGGCCTAATCAAGTCAAGATATCAGGTTTTGTCAAACTGCTGAGATATTTAGAAACTCGGCAATCGGATTCACTAAATAATCCTTTACAATAGCAACAGGACTCCTCAGACACTTTCCCTTTTCAATAGGTTTAGGTGAACCATCTGATTGAGCTTGACCTCCTGTCTTCCTGTACCAGCTAAGACAGATTCCTAATTTAAAAATACCTGGGGAGTAAAATCGGTAGCATCTGGAAGAGAAGGCTTTGTAGCATCTGGAGCGATGAGAGCTTTTGATCCCCATTTCCCTGTAGGTCCCTGACTTTGCAATTACATTTGAAGGACTTCTCTATTGAATAATAGTTCCAGTCAAAGTGATATAATCACAGGAGAAAAAAAAAACTTAAATGGAGACTTCACTTTTCTGAAATTATTTTTAATAAAATAAATGTTATTTCTGGCTTAAATAGTTTTATTAAGTATATTTAGGGTGCCTTGGCTCTTATTAGGCATTTCACAAAAAGTTCTTATCTGATATTTTTTAAAATGTTGTAATAGCTGTAAAGCAAAAAATATAATTTTATGCAACATATACAACTAAGATTCTTTCTGGTAGCACCATGAAGCATCATTATTTCAATTCCTACAATCAATTTCATTCATTTTACAAATAAAGAAATGTTTTTGTAAATTATTGTCATATTTTCACTGCAAAGTAGCAAAGGAAGGACAAAAATAGAACAGGAAAAGATGATGGAAGTGCACAGTGTGCCCAGAGCAGTCCTTACGGAGAACTGACATATGAATAAGTACCTGAAAGGTAAGAAATAGTCAACTATGAGTTTGTCTGGAGGCTATTAAAATAAAGAGAAGGACAAATTCTACAGGCTTGAAGTAGGAGAGTGCTTGACATGTTTGAGACACCTGAAGGCTAATGTTACAGAGCCGAGTGAGCAAGTGAGAGAGCAGAACAAGTTGCAAAAGGGAGGAAACAAAAGACTTGATGCTCTAGGTTCTTGCAAGGACTTTGGCTTTTACTGTGAAAAAATATATGTTAACTGAGAAGGAACATGATCACACATACTTTCGAGTAAGATCAGTCAGACAGTTTTGCTAAAAACAGACTGAAGGGACGTGATGATGAAAGAGCAGGCAGACAGCTTAGGAGGCAATCACAGTGACTGAGGCAAAATGCATTGATCACTTAGGCCAAAGTAGAGTAGCAGTTGAGGTATTACGAGTGTTGTTATAGTTTGGCATTCACTATGACTAGATTAGGTAACCAATCCAATGTGGGAATACATTCTATAAACAGACAGAGAGCAATAAAGTATTCCAGGGATTGGGATCTGAGATATTGGAACAAAGAATTTTCATTTATAGAGACAATGTTGGCTTGTTATTAAAATACCTTGTCTGTGGTGATGAAAATGACACAAGGAAAACAGGTGTCTAAAATTGTTTCCTTTCAGGAGCATGCAGAAGTCTCTGAAATTTTAGCTACACCTCAGGAGCATAGTGTTTTCTTTAAATCTTGTTTTAAAATATAAATATTTCTTGTGTAAGGGACTGATGGGATGAGAGAAAAACAGCACCCTTTTAACAAATTACTAGCTAAAAATTTGTCAAATCAGTGAGCTATTATTAATCCAGAGTCTGAGGATTAAAACTATAGAAAAAAATCACAAAGGAGAGGCTACAATAAAGGGTATGGAATTGGTATTAGAAAAGCTTTATGAGGTACCAAATGGTAGTAAATCTAGAGGTTAGGATGAGAGTGTTGAATGCCATTGGAATAGTGGATGAACTATGTAAAATACACTTAACTTGCTTCTATAATTTGCCTTAATTAACATAGTCTCATTCTTTGTTAATTAAAGACTGAAAGTAAAATAACCAACAAAATTGAAGCATATTATACTTCATTATTAAAGGGGATTCTCTACATTTCATACCAAATTATTGTTTTATTGGACACTGTTAAACATTTAAGTAGAGATAGAACCAAGATGGTGGCATAGATAAACACCTACACTGCTGCCTCACACAACAATTTCAAAACTGCAACTAAAAGACAGAACGGACATCATCCAGAACCACAGGAAAGCTGGCTGAGTGGAAATTCTACAACTAGAAGGAAAGAGAGGGGTTCACAGAGACCCAGAGGAGCTGCAAAAAGCTGAGGTATGGAGACTTGCGTGTGGAGAGCACGGATGCCAGAATACCTGGCTGGCTTTCTCTGGTGGGAGGGAGACAGCAACTCCCAATGGCATTGAACCCCTTATCCTATGAAACTAAACCCCAGGTCCAGCCATGACTCATACTGGAGGTGTTTGGACTGTGAAAAGGGAGAAGTACATGGAAATCTAGGGGAGTTGCAAAAGGTCAGTAGTCTGGTGGCACACACAGCACTGCATGCAGAAGATCAACTGCTAATTGTGCCACTGGCTTTGACAAGTGGGTGGAAGACAAAGCATCCCAACTGCACCACTTCTAACTACACTAAACCCCATATTCTAGCAAAACCCTGGGGACCCAGATTCATATAGTCCCGGAGCGCAGGGGAGCCGGAAAGGCAGCAGTCTAGAGGCACTGTGAGAACACGCATACACACAGGGTTCACTCAAGCAATTACCCAGTCATGTGAGACTCAGGGGCCATGGAGGGCAGGGCTGACTGGGAGGCAAGGCGATCCATTAAGCCCTGAGACTCCACCCATCCCAAGCTCAACAGAGAGGCTTCTCCAGTGTTGCAAGTCTGGTATCATAAGGCTGAATCCAACACAGAAGTTCTCCTGGCATAGTGAAAATGCCTGGACAAAGAAAGAGACAACAAACAAAAGAAATAGAGGAAAACAAACGACTGGATATAGAATTAAAAACCACAATTATAAGGTATTTCAAGAATATCCTAGAAAAGATGGATAAAGTTAGCAAGACTCAAGAGAAGATGAAAAAGAACCAACTAGAGATGGAAAAGGTCCAACTAGAAATTAAACATACATTGACTGAAATAAAAAATATTATAGAGAGACCTAACAGCAGACTACAGGAAGGCAAGAATCAAGTAAAAAATTTGAAATATAAAGAATCAGAAAACAATCAACTAGAAAAGCAAGAAGAAAAAAGAATCCAAAAATGTGAAGATAATGTAAGGAGTCTCTGGGACAGCTTCAAGTGTACCAACATCAGAATTGTGGGTGTGCCAGAAGAAGAGAAAGAACAAGATACTGAAAACCTACTTAAAGAAATAATGACTGAAAACTTCCCACATCTGCTGAAAGAAATAGACTTACAAGTCCAGGAAGCACACAGAACCCCATTCAAATGGAATCCAAAGAGGACCACATCAAGACACATCATAATTAAAATACCAAGATCAAAAGACAGAGAATTTTAAAAGCAACAAGAGAAAAACAGTTAATTACCTACAAGGGAGCACCCATACAAATGTCAGCTGATTTCTCAACAGAAACAATGCAGGCCAGTCAGGAGTGGCAAGAAATATTCAATGTGATGAATAGCAAGAACCTACAACCAAAAATACTGTATCCAGCTAAGCTATAACTCAGAATTGAAGGGCAGATAAAGAGCTTCACAGATAAGAAAAAAGCTAAAGGAATTCATCAATGTCAAACCAGTATTATTTGAAATGCTGAAAGGTACTCTTTAAGAAGAGGAAGAAGAAAAAGGTAAAAGATAAAAAATTATGAATGACACATACATATCTATTAAGTGAATCTAAAAATTAGGTGAATTAAAAATTTGATGAACATAAATTGTGATGAAATAAACTGGTGAATATAATAGAATCAGGACCACAGAAAGGGATTGGATTGATAATTCTCAGGGGGGAAATGGTGAGGGGTATACAGAGAGAGTGTGGACAAAAATCATACTCCTATGGATGAGGTCAATGGGAGGGTGGTAAGGGTATAAGGACGGGTGGGAGCTGGGTGGAGGGGAGCTGTAGAGGGGAAAAAAGAGAAACAAATGTAATAATCTGAATAATAAAGCTTTAATTAAAATATATAAAAAGAAAACATTTAAATAGCATATACTAGTGTGAAAGATTGTATTATAGATAGACATATCAGATTTAAAAGGTTATCCTGTTTTTGTAAAAACTAGAGTCCTGGTTCATGAAATTCATCCCCTCAGCCTGACCTGTACCCTCTTGCAGTTTGGGACCCCTCAGGGGATGCCAGCCTATTAGCTTAGGCCCAATTGGGCCTAACCTGACAGGTGGACATTCCTCTTGCAGTCTGGGGCTCTCGCAGTTCAAGACCCCCTCGCTCCTTACCATCTGTCTTCAGTGGAGGCGGGAGAGGTTCCCTCCACTGCCATTCTGCTCGCCAACTGTAAGCCTGGCTTCTGGTTGCACATCACTCTCCCACTGTGGGAGCACTCTGAACACTAGGGGGCAGTTCCTGTGTTGAGTGTTTGCCCCCTGGTGGTCCGTTCACATCATAGCAATCAGTCCTTCGCCAGTTCTACTGTTTGGTCAGTATTAGGATTTTATTATACACTAGTAGGATTCTAAACACCTAAGGTGATTTGGTCTAATAACTCCATGTGATAAAGTAGAAAATATATAATATTGTACTTTAACAATACTTAGTGGTAAAGTGAGTCATGCATTCAATTTTTATATACTTATATGTAGTAGCCTGATTAGCCTTTAAAAATCCTAATTCTTCTAAACAAAATATAACTGCCATCACATTTGCATTATTTTTCTCTCCACACAAGATTTACCACGACTTTCTAGAAGTTTACTATATTTTTGTAGGATATGTTTAGTCAAAAATATTCATGGTTTAGATACATGGAGTTTGAGGTATAGACTTTTCTTCCATGAGTCTTTGACCAATGAAATTTAAAGAATAAACTCTCAGACAGAAAAACTTCTTTAATAAAAATGTGAAAGTTTATTGGAAACACATATAAACTCTGTCTGGACAGGGGTGTCCCCAAAGAGGACCCCTGTGGAGGACCTCCCAAATGGCAAACTATCGCTCTCTCTTTCTTTCTAATGGGAAAAAAAGTCTAAATCCAAAAAATCTTTTGAGCCCCTTTGTTTCTGGGTTTATAAAGGCTGTAGTTCTTTCTCTAAACCTGACCTTCTCTAATTGGACCCTTCATTAATTTTAGAATCCCCATGCTTTCCTCATTGGTCACTCTGCTACATAATATCAGTTTCAAAGTTTAAAAGCTCACAGTGGTGCCCCCACTTCCCCTCCCTCTTATCTTACAGAATTCCTCTATCCTCTGTGAAAATATATTTTATTCTTCTCATTTTCCTGTGACTTTTCTTTATCCTTTGTGAATGCATGTCTTCCTCTCCACTTATCTTATGGCATTTCTCTATTCTCTGTCCAAGATAAGCATTTTGGCATCTTTGAGTTATTTCTGCCCTTCAGATATGCATTCCTCTTCCATGGGCCCTCTTTATTCCCTAAGACTTCTGGTCCTATCTCTAAAATTCCTTTCAGTATGACTAACACAGGTGATATTATGATACCATCTATCTCTTAGATCCAAGAAATGGAGAAATAGTATTCTCTTTCAAACTATACAAATAATCCCACAGAGTGAATGAATACAGTATTTTATGTAAATCCTCACCTTACTATACATTAGGCCATGCTTTCTAACACAATAGTGTTCAACAACAACTTTAAATAATTGAATATTCAGGTGCCATTACTACCTTGTGATCTTGAACAAGTAAACTTCTTTCCATTTTTATTTCTTCACATATAAAGAAAGATAAAGAAAGAAAAAGCCAGGTCATAGAACAGACAAGTGACATTAGAAGGTTGTTTTCCCCACTCATTTCTCTAATTTCAGATTAAAGTGCAAAAAAATTAATTTAAAAAATAAGTTTAGACACACATTTACATCAAAGACTATCTAGCATGAGCCACTTTTGGCCATTCTGGATTAACCACATATGTATCTCTAAGTTTTTTTATAGTATGGTAAGACTATTAGACCAATGCTATGGAATATATTAAACAAAACTAATGTTCTATAACCAAGGATCTTATATGAGTTGTTTTTGAGCAGACCATACCACTCTGTCAGCATTATTTAGTAACAGTAACTGCAATTTTATTTGAGGATGGTCTTAATAAACTGAAGGATTTTGACAGATTACTCTGATTAATAGCTGGAAAGTACTTCTCATAAGATATTCCACCATATGCAGACCTTGTACTTCCTGATACTAAAGGGCACCTGCAGGTGCTAATAGAGATTCAAGATTTAAAGACCCTTGTGACCCAACAGTGTGAAGATGAATAAATCTGTATCTGAGGACAGCTTTCAGGGTCAGTGCTTCTCCTGTTGCTGGTGTCTGGAATAATTTGCTTGGATAGTAAAGCTATTCCATGGATATAAACACAGAATACATTGAGTACAAGGGAATAATTGAGCACAAGGAGTCACTATGGAATAAATAATGCATACCATGATGCAAAAATCAAGGCAGATAAATTTTAGGAGCAATAAATAAAAATGGAATCCAAGTCATAAGGGAAGCAAAAGCTAACATATCTCTATGATCATAGAAATTGGTTATATGATTTAAAGGTCTATGGTGAGGAATCTGAATACTCATATGAGAACATGAGTCTAGAAAATCGCTGCCTTTTAGCCGACATGCCCAAAGGTTGAAGTATTACAGAATACCTGCAATCATGAAGCATTGGCTCTTTGAGGAAATTAGAGCTAACAGAACTGATGACAGTTCTCTAGAGTAGTGAAAAGATGGATTGAAGTATGTTCCATCTATGAGTAGAAAAAGTGTCATTTGCCAGACTTTAAAACTATTGTCCTCTGTATTAACATAAGTTTAATAAAAAGAAGGCTGGCTTCTTTTTATAGTCTCAAGTCATGACTGACAAAATCCAGAGGCTATATATTTCTTTATTCACCCCAAGGGAGAAAGTAAAGGTTATATATTTAAGCTCTCCTAGAAAAGTTAAAAAAAACAACAACAAAAAAAACCTCTTCTCCCGATTGTAGACCCTGATCTGGGTCACTTCTCCACTCTGGGAGCAATTACTGTGACTGTGGAATGAGATTGCACAGATTTGGGTTAGCTTTTTGCAAAGCACAGGGGATTCATGAAGGGAAAGATTTGTAGACCAAATGATCATTATCAAGACAGAGGGAAGGCGACTACAATTCCACTTAACCAGGAAGTTTACCAACTCAGCCTTAAAATATGTTGATAAGGAAAATTTTTCCAGGGGCCTCAAAAGATGTTTAATTTGACTCTTTTATTAAAGAGAAATGCTTTTTAAATTTTTAGAATAAGAAACATAGTAAGGAATATATCTTGCATCATAGCCCCATGAATATATATTGGTGGATCTATGTTAGTATAAACATTATAAATATGTATAACAAATCAAATTCTCATGAAAAATAATTACTTACATGTATGGGATTTATTTTATTCTATTCTTCATTTTTATAATTCTGGTTGTAACCCAGAAAGTTATTTTAAACATATACTAGTTGATCTTCACCTATAGTTAAAAAATCTGCATTAGAAGAATAATGTAAATATAAATAAATATGTATACATATAAAATATAGATAAAATATATCTAATTTTGAATTTAATTCCAAATTTCAACTTATATGTGAGAAAATATAATTGGCTCAAAGCCAGATATTATAATTATGACTTTGCAAACCCACATCAGGTTAGGTTAGCTATTCACAGAAGAAGAAAACATATAAGTTCAGAAGCTATTCTAAAATGTTCTGCTACAATATTATGTTTCTACAGGAAATAATTATTTAGTAATCAGTAAGACACTTTCATGGTGTTCCAACAACATCCCCTTTTTTAACAAGGAACATTTTAACTAGTTAGTATTTTTTTTACAGAGTATTATTGCATTTCTTAAACATACTAGTCAAAATTGCATAAAATAGTTTAGAAGATGAGTTCTGAATTTGTGTGTGTGTGTGTATGTATGCTTTCTTGCTTGTGTATATTTGTCTGTCTCACTGAGTTGGAGAAGGATTAATATTTTTGACCAAGTTCTGAAGCAGAATTTAACATATGTTATTCTACCTAAGCTTCTCATGGTAACCTGTGAGATTGGCATTCTCTCTCAGCTTTAAAGGTCAGTAAACAGAGCCACATATAGTTTAAGGAGTATACCACAGATCACATAATAATAAGGTTAAGACTGAAATCTAATTTCCAAATTGTACTATTTTACTATATGACTTAAGGATGGAAAGGTGTTACTCAAACCTATGTGATGGCTTAGCATATTCATTCAGAGATTAATTAATGGGGTTTCCATCTGAAAGAAATAAACTATCCAGTATGCAAAATCTGGCACATGTAATGAAAAAGACACTGGAAATGATCAAGTTTGAAATGTATACATGGTATGTCTTGTTATAATTAGGGAACTATCACTACTGCTTTTTTGTTTGAACTCAAAGGTCTATGTCTAGTGCCAGAGCTGATCAGCAGTCCCGGAGTGATGGATGGACAGATTACTCTGACCCAGTTTCACTGTGAAAGAGAAGGCTAAGGGATGGCCTGGCTGAAGGAGCTAGACAGCCTAAATTGCAGCCTAAAATTAGTTTTTTGGTTTTTTTTTTTGAAAATGTTTATCTTTAGATACAATCTGCAGGGTGAGTCATCTTGTTTAGATTGTCCTCTAGACAAGGGCTTCTAGGGATTCACATTAAGGATTCCAGCAAACAGCCAGGGGTCTGCATATGTATACACTTCTTTGGAAAGGTCAAGGAATAATTAGGAGTGCCACCTCTGCCATTTCTCTAAGTCTCTCCTAAGTCACAATTCTGACAAACAGGACAGGCAGCCCACCCCACACTTCCCTTTTATCAGAATGTACTCCTTACAAACTTTCCAACCAAGTCTCATGTGCTCCTGAACAATCTAGTTTTATTCTGCTAAGAATATAACATAGCAGCAAAGGAAAGGAAAACATAGAGCGTTACTGTCTTCTTTACAATAACACACTTTTAAATATTAGTGCAGAGAAATAAGAGACATAGTCTTTTGGGTAAAAATAGTGAATAAGAACTGAACCTCCTTATTGTGCAAACGTGAAGGGAGTGAACATAATCAGTTCACTCAAATCTCATTGTCCATGTTTTTTTCTGGATAGCTCAAAGCCTATTTCCATAACTAGTAATTCAAATCCTCTAATTTTTTTAAGAAAAGCTAATTTAATTAAAGATCAAAATATGATCTTTCTATTTTTAACAAATTGATAAACCTTTTAGTTGATTCCAGCTCTTGCATTGTTATTAAAACATCCTTGAAAAAAGGTGCCACCTTTTGAGGCAATCTTATCCTTGAGGAATGATTTAAGAATCTTGGTTTAGAGTTATTGGCTTGCTATTTTTGGATCTTCCCTTCTCATGTATCTTTATTGATTCAAAGTGCCATTAAACTTCTGGAGCTGTTAGGAAATTGTCTGCTCACAACTCAAGGATTTTCTACTATGGATAAAATCTTGGATACTTGAGTTTTTCATTTTATAGAACTGAGGGAAATTGCTCAAGTGAAGTTTAAAGTGCTGAGTTAAGAAATAGCCTTGAGGTTTTACTAAGTAGACACTACATTATAGTTGACAGTCTTTTTTGGAGTTTCCAGGCAAATATTAGTTTTTAAGTCAAGCTAACTAGGAGTTAGCTATAAAGGGAGGGGGATGCTTTTGCTTGTGAAAGATAGCCAGACTCAAAGTAAAGCAGAAATATTTCAGTAAAGGCAAACTGAAATAAAGTTGCTGAACAACATAATCTGGAAAAACCACCACCACATTATAAATATCGTTGTCTTTAAATTACATGAATCTAGGGCGACTGAATTTTTATTGACCCCAGTGAGGAAAATGTACGGTTGCCACAGTGCAGCATATTTCCTTGATCATCCAAGGAAAGCAGAGGTTAATGTAGAAATACAGATTGCACAAAGGAATGATTGTGCAATGAAGGACACAGAGAACTCTAGATAAATGTAAAAACTGGCATGAAAATCATTCCTAATAGTGAAATGGGGAAAAAGCTGCTTGAGAGACTAAGGTTGGTGACAGCAGATGGGAGAGAAAAGAACTGCAAGAAAAAAAAAATCATGAGTGATATAGACAGTAATGTGAATATAGTCTTAAAAATCTTTATACTTAATCTAGGAAAATCAAAAATTGCTAATCTAAGGAAATAGAAAATATAGAAGTAAGGATATATGTTGAAGTGATGCAAGTAAGTTGTAACAAGTAAAACCCAATTTTTTAAAACATATTGCTTAGTGGACGAAATACTCATTTCTAACTCCTTTAAAGGAGTTTTACATCTATCACTGACTTTAGGTGTTACATTGCATAGCAAGCCTTAATTTCTAAAACCCTGAATTATATTTTCAGGGAAGCTGACATTCGAGTAGAGGGATGGGTAAATAGCAAGTGTATTATAAACCAAATGACTTAGAAATAGAATAAAAAACAAATAATAGAATATAAGCTGTATGGGTTGTCTAATTAATATGCTATACACCTGAAACAAATAAAAATATGATTGTATGTAAATTATAATTGAAAAATGAATTTAAAAAGAAAGTAAACTGTATGGTTGTTGAACATTCAAATGCATTTACTCTGAGGAAAGGACAGATTTTAGGTATAACATAGAGTGAAAATTAAGTCTTCCTGCCTCAGTTCCTGGACCTACCTCTAGTGCTGGCTGGGAGGGGCAGTGCATTCTGACCAATGGGATGCACAGCAGGAAAAGTTCCTGCTCCTCCTAGTCTTAGTGCCCCCTCTACTCTTTCAGAGAAGTGCCACTTCAGTGGACATTCGCCCAGCTAGTGAGGCTCAGTAATTAGCATAGGCTTATGAACCAGGAAATCATGGTTCAATTCCTGGTCAGGGCACATGCAATAGACATCCGATCAATGGTCCTCTCTCATCATTGATGCTTCGATCTCTCTCCCTCTCCCTCCCTTTTATATATATATATATATATATATATATATATATATATATATATATATATATATATATATAAAGAAGGAGAAGGAGGAGGAGGAGGAAGAGGAGGAGGAGGAGGAGGAGGAGGAGGAGGAGGAGATGGTTCTTAAAGTAAGATTCTAGTTCATAGTAACTTGAATGAATAGTTAACCACAAGGGTAAGTGCGACTGCACATGGAGCTTCTTTGCTCCAGAAAGTTAAGATAGCCTCTCACATTCAGTGCTGCCCATTGAACAAATGATTTTTCTCTGCACCACTAGAAACTCCAGACCTCAAAGCTACATCAGGCTGCTCCTGTAGAACAGCAGATTAGAACTGAAAGAACCACATACAAGGCTCAGACTTTTTTAAGAAGACTCTAGGGAAGCTTTGAGATAACTGGGGAAACAAACAAACAAAAAAAACAAATATGAGAGGGAATTTTAGCCTCTGACACCTATAGCAACAGCAATAGTAAGCAATCTAACTCCTAGCCAGGTAAAAAGGCTTATTTACCTCAGTTACATTTACCCAGTACATCAGGTTCTGCTTTCTACAAAAAAAGTTACAATGAAGCTAAAAACAACAACAACAAAAAAAAACACAAACAAACAAATAACAACAACAACAAAAAACACAGCCTAAAGAAACAAAGTGTGCATCCAGATCAGACTCAGAAATGACAGTGATATTGAAATTATCAGGCAGGGAATTATTTAAACTGCAGAAAACAAGGCAAAGAGAAAAACATGGAAGAAACTAGAGGAAAAATACCTATAGTTCTATCAGTACTCTCTTTTGTGGCTTGGGTAATAGTTACCTTTTAATGTTTACTTTAAACTCACCAATCTGCACATTTTCCCGTATACATGTGAAACTTTATCCTTTAATAAAATTTTATTAAAATAAATTCTAGGTGCACTATTTGTGTATTTAACATTATTATAACTCTGCAATCACATGAATAAAATTAAAATGCAAGTACTGAGAAAATAATGTGTGTCCAGCTGGTGAGGCTCGGTAGTTGAGTTTCCTTCTTTGAAACAGGGGGTCACAATTTGGGCACATGCCCAGTTGCAGACTCAATCCCCAGGAGAGGGCATATAGAATGCAGCTGAGCAATGATTCTGTCTCATCATTGATATTTCTATTTCTTTATCCCTTTTGCTTTCTATCTGAAATTAATAAAAAATACATAAAAAAGAAACTAATAGATACTAAACTCAAAATTATACCTCTAATTCTTAAGATTTAGAAAATTCCTTAGGATATATTAAACCACAATCTGATCCATAATCAACTGTACATTTTTTTGGGTAATTTCTGATGGGTGGTTATTTCACCTGAGTTTGGATATTTTCATTCATAGGTATATCTTCACCCTGTTCCTCCTAACACTCTTACACTACTTACCAAGACTACAGAGGTGATGATTGCCAGTTCCTAGTACACGTGGGATAAAAACAGAATAAATTTGCAATAACCTTATTTTATAAATAATGTAAATAAAGCACAGTCAGTACATATAGATCACAGAAGACAGCTGAGTAATCATGGTGAGGTTTGGAATATAGGCAATTGAAAGGATATCTGAATAGTGACATTCAAAATGTACAATGTTGAAAAACACAAAGGACAGTGAGGGATTTCCTTAAAAAAAAAGGAATGGAGTCTCTATAATATTAATTGTTGCTGCTGAGATGTATTTTATTTGAGATAATAATGTAATAGAAAGCCAAAAAATACTTTAAATAGAGTGTGGAGATTTTTTTTAAATTTTTATTTTAAATTTGTATTTTTTTTCCATCACCATGTATACCTCTATGCCCTCTTACACTTCCACCCCCCAAACTCCCTCACCCAGCTCCATAATATATCACCACACTGCGGCCAATGTCCATGAGTACTCGTTTTTTTTTTCTTTCCTTTTTTGCTTAATCCATTCACCATCTCCCCTCAACACTCACACCCTGCCTGCTCTCTATCTATGACTCTGTCTCTATTTTTCTTGGTAGTTCAATTTATTCATTAAATCCCACATATGAGTGAAATCATATGGGACTTGCCTTTCTCTGGTTTATTTCCCTTAGACAGTGGTCACTCTGTTGACTAATGCATTTGCCGACCACTGACCTAGACTCTTGATTCCAATAATTACAGACTGTTGTTCTCCTTGTGATTAAGCCCCTTAGGATAATGCTCTCCATGTCCATACATAGTGTTACAAAGGGTGAATTTTTTCTTCCTTTTTACTACAGAATATCTTCCCATTGTGTAAATGTAAAATTTAGTGTAGAACCTCTAATGTCAAGGTAAATGGTTCCATGATGAGGCACCCCTAATTGTTAGAATATTTCCATAAACCTGATAAATGATTTATTACTAGTGCTTGCCTAATTTCCCAGGTTATTGTGTCTTGTACAGATTTTAAGAGATTATGGTACTGGACATCTTTGTTTTTTATCATGATTTTAGTCTGGAAGCATTCAGGTTTATGCTACCTGTAGCCTATCAGATTGAAGAAGTTTCAATCTCCTCCTAATGGGTTTATATGCAAGAAGTTGAATTGTGTTGAGTGATGATTCAAATTAAGATGGTCATATGTATTTTGTCCTTCAATCTATTATTATGGTGTTTTATATTTATTATTTTTTAGATAGTAATCCAGGTTTTATGCATTCCTGGAATAAGTTCCAATTAGGCATGGCATATAATTATTGTTAAACTAGAAGCCTGGTGCAAAAAACTCGTGCACAGGGAGGAGACTGTTCCTCAGTCTGGCCTGCATCCTCTTGCAATTCGGGACCCCTCGGGTAGGGTCCCTAGGGGCCTGGTCAACCATCAGGGCTTATCGGGCTTTTTCTTCCCCTGGATGCTGGCAGCTGGCCCCACCCCTGCTGCTGCTACTGCTTTCTATCTATGCAGGGCTGCCTCACACTCCCTGCACAGGTCACCTCCCTCTGCAGGCAATAGGTGTGGAGTGTGATCGCTTGGCTAGCCTGGACTCCTTCTGCTTGGCGATTGCTGGCCAGCCCCACACACCTGCCACAGCATCACTAGCCAGTGGCCTGGGCCTCCCTCTGCTGGCTGATCTATCACAGCGCTCCGCGACAATCAGCCAGCAGAGGGAGTCCTTGCTCACCTAGCTGGGGCTCTGTGAGATCAATGGCCATGCAGAGGTTAGCCTGGTCCTCCCTCTTTGGGGCAATCACAGAGCCCATGCCCTCTCCCCTCTACCCACCCATTGATCACCCTGTTAGCCAGTGGCTTTGGCTCCCTCTGCAGAGCAATCATGGGACAGTGGCAGGGCCGCCTTGACCAATCACATCACACCCACCTTGGTTGGCCTGGCGACAGTGCATGTCATAGTGTTGTCCTATGGAAGATCATCAGACAGTAGTTCTGCTGTTCTGTCATTCAGTTTATTTGAATACCATGCTTTTATTATTATAGATGTTTCTGGATTCAGTTTGCTAATTTTTGTTGAAAAATGTTGTGTCAAATTTATAAGAGAACACAGTGGAATATACTATGGTCCTTAACATTCAAATTAATCTGAAATTGCCACTCTGTGATTGCATGTACAGATGTATTTTGTTCCTGAGGTGATATATATCACCTCAATAACAATAACATATATATATATTGAGAGAGAGAAAAAGAGAGAGAGAGATTATTTGTAAATGGTTCGACCACATAATAATAAAAACTTTAGTGTATCAACTGTTCATGTCAAAATGTAATTTTACAAATTATTTATTACTTTCATATTTGGAATTTTATATTTATAAATACTACACTATAATTATGAAATTAGCTTCTAAATATGATTAATCCAGCTTTCAAATATGCAAAATGGTAAATACAAGTAATACATTTAAACAATAATGTTATCCCTGTTATAATTCATATAGGATCATTTTAGATATCAATTCAGTAAAACTGGAAATAGGAAATACATCATTATACTGAGTTTCTATTCTTGCTAACAGTGATATAAACATTCAAATTTAGACTGATTTTATAGATAATGTCACTCAGCCAGAAGTTGGGATCTCTTTTTCATCCATTTTACATGTCTTTTTCAGAAAATGTAATCAGTTATACAGACTGACTAATGTTTCAATAGACAAACTGATTGATCACAAATGTGTAGTTGTAGCTATCTTGCTGAAAAAATTGTAAATCAATGAGAAATGATCTACCACTCCCAGAACATTTTTTGTTTTGTTTTTTCTTTTTGAAAATAAAATTGTAATAAACATGCTTAAGGTTTTACACAGGTAGTTTTAAGTCAACAACTTCAACAAATCTAATATGATGAAATGTAGTAGCTTTGATTTGAGTGCTTTTATAGATATACCTGACATCATTGACTCCACTTGTGTTCTTATTTCCTATCTGTTCCCTAATTTCACTAAAGTAACAGTCTGATTTCAATGCATACTTTATAATTCATACTTTTTTTTCTAGATCCCAACTTCCAATTTAGTTATGATAATTATTGTTATTTACTATGATGTCTTGGAACAGAATAAACATGATTATGAGCCAGACCACTTTTGATCCTGTAACTAATTATTTGTAGAAACCTGGGTATATTATACAACCCTAGTTTGCTCATCCACAAAATGGGAATAATAGCCATTTTCATCTGAGCATATCCTGAACCCTAAATGAAAGTATATATTTAAAAATCTAGCATAAGATCAATTTAATGGCATATATTCTTAAAATGGTTATGATTATTCTTGAAAGAAGCAGTATAGTGATTAAAATATATAGTTGAGATTCACTACTAACACATATCCAAGCTCTTATGTGTTAATAGCATTTATTTTCTTGATCCCCTAGAGTATTCTTCTCTAAGATTCTGTTAATTAGATTTATCAGTATTAGGATTAAAAGTAAAATAATAGACTAAACTGATTTGGCTCAGTGGATAGAGCATCAGCCTGCAGGTCCCAAGTTCAATTCCAGTCAAGGGCATTACCTTGGTTGTGGGCACATCCCCAATGGGGGCTGTGCAGGAGGGAGCTGATCGATGTTTCTCTCTCATCAATGTTTCTAACTCTCTGTCTCTCTTCCTTTCTCTCTGTAAAAAATCAACAAAATACATATTTAAAAAAACAAGTAGACTAATAAATTGAAAAAAAATAGCAGAATCCCTGATAAAAGTGTACAGTGGTACCTCGAGATATGAGTGCCCTAACATACGCGATTTTTGAGATACAAGCCTTTGAGCAGGCAATTTTTTGCTTTGAAATACGAGCAACATTTGAGATACGAGTAATCGCGTGGATCAGCCGGCTGCACAAGACCCACCAGTTTACCTCGACTCGAGCGTCTCATAGTTTCCCAAGCCTCAGGCAGCTTGTTTACCTCCTTGTCAAAGCATCTTTTGTGCATTTACATACTTTATCACATTTCTTTTTATAACCACGGCCCCGAAGAAAGCGAGTGGAAAGGTCAGTGCTCAGAAGAGGATGATGTCTATTGAATTAAAGCGTGAAATCATAGAAAAATATGAGCAAGGTGTGCAAGTGGCTGACTTGGCGAGGCAGTATGGGCATAGTACTTCAATGATATGCACTGTGCTTAAACATAAGGAGCCGATAAAAGGTATAATGCCACCTAAGGGAATTCCAATAATTTCTAAGCTCCATAGCTCTCTCCATGAAAAGATGGAGAATCTACTGATGGTGTGGGTGACGAGAAGCAGCTTAAAGGAGATACATTAACATAGGACATCATATGTGAGAAGGCGTGAACGATTTACAGTGATTTTCTGGAGCAGACCCCGCGCACTTCCAGGGACGAAGCATTGAAAAAGACTAATTTAAAGCAAGTAGAGGCTGGTTCGATAACTTCAGGAAAAGTTCTGGCATTCACTCTATCATCAGGCATGGTGAGGCAGCAAGTTCGGATGTGAAGGCAGCTGAGGATTACCTCAAAACTTTTTCCTAACTGATAGAAGCCAAAGGATAGTCCCTCAGCAAGTCTTCAACTGTGACGAGACAGAGCTTTTCTGGAAGAAGATGCCAAATATGACATATAACGGCAGAGGAGAAGGCAATGCCAGGCCACAAATCCATGAAGGATAGGCTAACTCGCACTGTGCGCCAATGTGAGTGGCGACTGCAAGATCAAGCCTCTGCTCGTATACCATTCCCAAAACTCCAGAGTCTTTCAGTCACATAAGAATTTAAAAGATAAACTGCAAGTTATGTGGAGGGCAAACCCGAAGGCATGGGTCACCAGGCAGTTCTTTGTGGAGTGGGTAAACCTGGTTTTCTACCCTTCTGTGAAGAAATATATACAGGAATACAATTTAACCATGCAAGCCCTCTTCATCCTCCACAATGCTCCTGCTCACCCATCGAACCTTGAAGATGAACTCTTCGAAGAGTTCAAGTTTATAAAGGTGTCTACCTACCTCCCAACACCACTCCTATCCTGCAGCCCATGGATCAGGAGGTGATTTCTAATTTAAAAAAGCTGTACATTAAGCACCTGTTCCGGCGCTGCTTTGAGGTGACGGGGAGAACACAAACCTCACCCTTTGAGAGTTCTGGAAGAACCACTTTAACATCGTGATAGGCCTCACAATTATTGATCAGGCCTGGCTGGGTGTTACAAGGACTTGGACCTCTGCATGGAAGAAGCTGTGGCCTGAGGCCATAGCCGAAAGGACCTTAGAAGGATTCGAACCCGAGGTGCCAGTGGAGGAGGAGATAGGGTCTCTGGGAAAATTCATGGGCCTGGAAGTGGATGAGAGAGACATGAATGAGCTCATGGAGAAAATATAATGGTCATTTTTATTTTCTTCTGAAAAGTAGTCTAGATAGAAACAAGTATTGGGACATTATTAGCAGATGAGGAAGCTGCAATTAGGAGTTTATCTCTTTTTTTATGCCTGAATAAATCATCTAGATCTTAACCTATCATTTATCTGTGCAGAGAAACAGATAAAAGATAGGGTAACAGCTAGGTGAGTTATTCAGGCAGGATTAGGAGGACTTATTGAAAATGAAAAAAACTTAAGGATGCTAACAAGCTGTTATTTTTTTTTTAATTTTAACTGTTTTTTAAAAAATAAGATAGAAAGGGAGAAGATTAGAACATAGGACAGTGATTTTCAAGCCGTGTGCTATAAAAATTTTTAAAACATGCAATACCTGACTAGTCATGTGCACTTTCTTATTTTCCCTTTGATTGTTAACAAAACAAACAAACAAACAAAAAAAAACACAAAAATAGCTCTTCAGTGTAAATAAGTAAAAATTATGTATTTTTTTTGTCAGGTTGCAAAAATATATGTTTTAGTATGCTGCAGACTTTTAGTAACTAGTTCATGTGTGCCATGAGATGAAAATGGTTGAAAATCACTGACCTGGATGAAAGTGACAATATGTAGTAGAAAGCTCAAATGGAGGAAAACAGGAAATGGGTACTTACAAATACACTGAAGAGACCCTTTTCTGTAATATTGGAATAAAGACATTCATAGTAGATATGTAATAGATTCTTGTTGAATTGTTTTAATTAATGTATAAAGTTTTTATGAGTCTAAGTGATTGAAAATTTATGATCAGAAATTTTGGGCATTTTCTGTACCTTCAAAGCTATCCGTAACTCATGACACTCACTTTTCTTTCCTCTCATTTTATTGGCCAGAACTTTTCAAAATAACATGATGTGAGAAGGGCAAAAACATAAGCCATAGTTGTTTATATTCTTACTGATGACAGAAATATTTTACTTAGATTATTTAATCAGATATATATAAATGTATAAATATATATATGTGTGTATATATATATGTATATATATATACACACATATATATATTTATAGCAGTGAAAAAATTTTCTTCTGGTTACAATTATGAAACATTAATGATTTAATGACATTAATGTGTTTTCATAATAAAAAGATCACAGCTGAAAAAGAAATAGAGGATTTTTATATTTTATACTATTTTTACAAAAATAGTTGGATTTAATTATAAAATTAAAAAAATAATGAAAGAATATTAACGGAATACTAAAAACGTTATTGAGCAAAAATTGATTGAATACATTTAATAGAATTGGTAAAAACATATCAAGGATGTAAAGTAGAAATGTTCAAATTATAGCTTATTGTAGCTCTTTAGTTAAATATAAAATTTTGAGAAAATGTAATAAAATATACTTTGCTTATATCTTTCTATTGATATTAGGAATAATCTTTCAGAAAATATGTTGTCAATATAACCTTATAACCTTAATTCATTTATACTGTTTAGACTAAATGTTTGTGCCCTCTTAAAATATATACATTGAAACCTGATGCAACCTGATGGTATTTGAAGGTGGGGATTTTATTTGATACTAGAGGCCTGGTGCATGAAATTCATTCATGGTGTCCCTCAGCCAGGCCTGCACCCTCTCCAATCTGGAACCCCTTAGGGGATGCCTGACTGCCAGTTTAGGCCCAATCTTTTGGCAATCGGACATCCTTCTAGCAATCTGAGACCGCTGGCTCCTCACTGCTCACCTGAATGCCTGCCTGATCACCCCTAACCACTCTGCCTGCTGGCTTGCTTGCCTCCAACTGCCATCCCCCGCCTACCTTCTTGCACAAACTTCCCCTTCTTGCTGGCTTGATCGCTTCCAACTGCCTTCCCCTGCTGGCCTGCTCATTCCCAACGGCCTCCCCCCCACCCCACGCTGGCCTGATTGGCCCTAACCTTCTATATACATTTTTCCATATTGCCACATCATCTTTCAATTTTAATTTTCAACAATTCCACATGTAATGAACATAAACCTCATGTGGAGAAAGGGACAAGAGAAGTCTTTGAGGTCTCTTTTTTAAAGGCACTAATCATTTTTATGAGGGTTCCACCCTCACTATATTGTCAAAATCCTAAAGTAAGTACCCTAGTAGCTTACCACCAACTGCCCTCCCCTCCTGGTCTGATTGCCCCTAACCATCTCTGCCTCAGCCCTGCCATCATGGCTTTGTCTGGAAGGACGTCCAGAAAATCTCACAGAAGTTTTCCCAGTCTAATTAGCATATTACACTTTTATTAGTATAGATGATAGTGAGTATGGGTGGCTCAAGAATGTGACTAGTGTCCTTATCCAAAAAAGACTGCAGAGAGCTCCCTTGTCCCTTCAGCCACATGAAGTTGCAAGAAGAGTGCTGTCCATGAAAGAGCCTCTGCCAGATATTGAATCTGTCAGTTTCGTGATCTTGGACTTCACAACTTCCAGACCTATGAGAAAAACATTTATTATTTCATGTAAGCAACCTAGTATAGCAGACTGAGAGAACCACTCTCCCAATAATTCAAGTTTAATCATGACTTATATAACATGATATGAAAATAACATAATTTAAGTAAAAATGGTTTAAATTATGTTATCATAAAGTTATACACTTGAAAATTATGTGATTCCATTAACTAATGTCACCCCAATACATTTAATAAAAAATAAATTATGTAATCTGTAATTTGAAATATTAAAACATCAAAATGCCCAACAACAGGAAAATAGGCTACTAGGGTGCTTACTTTAGGATTTTAGAAGGTGGCAATATAGTGAGGTTGGAACCCTCATGAATATGATTAGTGCTTTTATAAAAGAGACTTCAGAGACTTGTCCCTTTTTCCACATGAGGTTTGCATCCATTACAAGTGGAATTATTGAAAATTAAAATTGAAAGATGATGTGGCAATATGGAAAAACATATATAGAGTACCATGAAGTAAAACAGTACACAAAATTTTATATCCTATGATTTCAACTTTGTGAGAAGGAAAAAACTAGGGAGGACTAAGTGTTCCCTCTCCTGCAGTAATCCTGGTAGTGTAGTGATTTTATGAGTGATCTATTTGTAAATGTGATAGTTTGGTTCATAATATCATGTATTGATATTTTTATACTAAAATAAAACGTTTTGATATTTAAAAAGCCCTTAGAAAATTAAGTTTAGGAATTATTTCTATTTTATTTTAATATTTATTCCTAGTTTTCTATTATGTGAATTATTCCATAAATCATCTTTTAAAGACATGTAATGGAGTAACTACTTCTCCTTCTTAAAAGTTGTGAGTTTATCATGTCATGACTCTGGATTAATGCTTTTCTTTTAAAATAACTTCATTGGTTTGCTTAATCTATCCCAGGCATTATGGTCACTCTAGAAGGAAACCAGGGAGTTTTCTTAAGTTGATATATGGTACACAAACTCAATAATTTGCAAACTCAGCAAGTTAAAATACCAAAAGAGGGGCAGGGGAATAAATATAGAACTTAAATTGTTTTCTATTTTTTATGTTACCACTGCCGTTTAAAATAGAATTATGACAGGATGAAATTTTGCTTGCTTTTAGATGAATGATTCAGAGAAAGACTAACAGAAAAAAGATATTTTTGTAATTCAAATATCCTCATTTTTCAAAGTTTTATTAATTTTCTATCTGTTTCCCATTGGAACTGGATATAATACATATTTGCAATTCCTAATAAAAGTGCCCCATATTATTTTTCATTTGTGTTTCTATTGAACTATTTCCTAATGATAGTTGCATATAGTATCTTAATATTCTGGCAAGTACTATTAATAATGTTCCCATTCATGGATGTATGTGTTTTTATTTCAATTTTATTTTTACCATAAAAACATTTATTTTAAATGATTGCTGGTCTGAAAAAAAAATACATCTTATTTTATCAATGAAATGTGATTACCACCTACCTTGTAAAAATACATATCCTATCTAATAAAAGAGTAATATGCAAATTGTCTGTCACTCCAATATACAAGATGGCTCCCCTCATATGGGCAGAAGATGGCTGCAACAAGATGGCCAGTAGGGGAAGGCAGTTGGGAGGGACCTAGGTCTGCCAGGGAGAGCAGTTAAGGGAGACCAGGCCAACAAGGGAGCAGTTGGGGGTGAACGGGCCAATGGGGAGGGAAGGTAGGGATGAGCAGGCCAGCATGGGGGGGGGCATTTGTGAGTGTTCAGGCCAACAGGGAGAGCAGTTGGGAGGGACCAGGCCTGCAGGAGAGGGGAGTTGGAGGGGACCAGACCTGCAAGGGAGGGCAGTTGGGGGTGATCAGGCTGGCAGGGGAGG
>PVJN01018857.1:0-19304 GCA_004026805.1 Lasiurus borealis
CATTCATGAATGACAAGAATATAAGTCATCAGCAATTAAGACCTATAAGTCAGTCAGGAAAAAATTATTTATGGTTATACAAGAATAATAGCTTTAAGTGTTCTGAGGAAAATGATCAATACAGTACTACTAAAGTATTTAAGACAATATCTTAAGCAGTTAGAACTTTAACTCAGTAGTTCTGAACCTTTCTAATGCCACAACCTTTTAATACAGTTCCTCATGTTGTGGTGACCCCCAACCATAAAATTATTTTCATTGCTACTTCATAACTATAATTTTGCTACTGTTAATGAATTGTAATGTAAGTATCTGTGTTTTCTGATTGTCTTAGGTGACCCTGCTAGCAGTTCTCAACCTGTTGCTTGCAACATATTTATAGTTAGATTCATTTATTGTTATTAGAAAATGCGACTTTCAAGCTAACAATTCTTCATGGAGTTTACAGGTCTCTCATAATTTTGAAGACAGACGTAAACTGTTCATGACAAAGGATAAATTATAACTTTGGAGTAAAAATGGTACAATAATTTTTTCCACATTGATTAATATCATGAATCTCAACCCCAATATAACATATGAATTATATTGAAGTAATATGTCATGGATTTTATTATTAGGCCTTTGATACCAGGTAAATCGTAAAGCTATTTTAAGATGATGTTCGTAGTTTTACAGTATTAAACAATACTTGAAATTCATTGGTAACTTATAGACCACTCTTCTCTATATTTCTCTTTTAACTCTCATAGCATGTGTGTGTGTGCATGTTGATGATTTAAAAGAAGGAATATATTCATTTAATTTTAGTGATTTGTCTAAGACACCACATTTCTAAGTGGTAAAACTAAAGCAATATAAATTCCAACATTGGTCCCAATGCTTGGCCACATAGATCTTTTTATGAAAAATATTAAATAATAAAAAATGAGAGTACTGGCATATAGCCTTAAGAAATCATAAATTTTAAAGATAAATTATTTCCATTAAGCAACAAAGGAATACATAGAAGATAAAAGACCTTGAAAAAAATTGTTTGCCAAACAACTTGGGGGGAGGAAAAGGAAAGTCAGGAAACAACATTTTTTTTAATAAAGAGAAAAATACGAAAAATATATTTAAAAACTAATATAGAAAAATACTTTTGAAAACTAACTGGAACAAGAATTAGAACGCTTTCTCTCTCTTTCCACACATCACACAAACACACACACACACACACACACACACACACACACATTCATTTGTAATAACAAAAAACTATAAAACCTTTAGAAATGCATTTACCATGAAAAGTGTAACACATATTAATGAAATGTTATGATTTTGAGAGATTGTAAAAGATAACCTGAATAAATATATATAGAAAAATATTCTTATAAGAGATTACTTATTTCTAGTTCTATTTTTAGTTTTACCACTCAGTACAATATATCATGTGTTGCATTTACAATATCAATAACATTTATTTACATATTTTAATGTTGAAAGTAGGGAAAGGGACTTTTATATTTAGTAAATTTCCACCCTGTATGCCTTCTGTTTGGCTTTGTTGTCTAATTTTATTGTTTCTTTTCATTTCCCAGATATCTGGTATATTCATGTTCTGCTAGTTTGCAGACATATTAAAGGACAGTGGATATAATGAACTCATTTATTTTAATATGTTTAAGCTTAACAATTTCCCCCATATAGTAACATTCAAAGTTTATTTTATTTTTATGGAGCTTTATTGAGGTATAATTGACAAAAAAAGAAGGCAGTTATAAACTAGAGATAGTGGTATTCTAAAATAAAAGTTCAGTATCTTTTTGTTGGTAATATTTCTTACTAAGGATCAAAGAATCCTACTGGCACTCCATAACTGAACCATTAGATAAATGAATGTCTATAATAATCTTACACTTGATACTAATGGAATCAGAAATCTTCTTGACATTCTATGAAATTATGGTACAAATACAAACAACTTTGTAACATTATTTCAGTTACCATCCAAAAACACACTTCTTAGTATTAGTGTTATAGTTAGGAATAGAGCTATATCTACAGTGTTGGAGCCAGCCTCTTGAAATTTTGAATCATCTTGCCTCAACATTGTTATAATGTTCCATTGTTTTCTTGAAGGAAAGGGAGAAAGTAAAAGCTGGTTCTGCTTTGCTCTATAAATCTGATGTCAGTGCTGCCCAGCTGGCATGGGAGTCGACCTATGAGGTCACGGTTGGATTCCCAGTCAGGGCACATGCTTGAGTTGTGGCTCAATTTCCAATGTGGGGTGTGTAGGAGGCGGCTGATCTGTGATTTTCTCTCATCATTGTTGTTTCTATCCTCCTCTTCCTCTTAATTTATCTATGAAATCAATATAAATATTTAAAAAATAAATATGACTCCAGTGCTATGCAGCCAACAGCACTGGGAGGCTTGCATAGTCTGAAAAGACAGGGCTCAAGAGAGGTTGAGAACCTATCAACAGGGAGTCTGAAACGGCTGCACTGAAAAGTTATCTTTAGGCTCCAGCAGAATTTGTCCAAGGGAAACATTCTAACAAGAATAAATTTGGGGGCTTATGTATCAGAGAAACTATCACCGTTTATGTTCTAATAGGTTCAGGCAGAGTTTTTAGGTTTTTGAGAAAGTATTTGTTTTAGCTAACTAACTTTATTTAAAAAATATCTTTGTGCGTTCATTTATATGTTTGAATTTACAGGCAAAAAATTTTTGGTTTTATATCCATAAAATAAAAATAATTATAAAAATTAACTATTTAGCTCAGCCAGTGTGGCTCAGTGGTTGAGCATCAACCTAAGAACCAAGAGGTCATGGTTCAATTCCCGGTCAGGGCACATGCATCAGTTATGGGCTCAATCCCCAGTGTGAGGCATGCAAGAAGCAGCCCAGTGATGATACTCTCTCATCATTGATGGTTCTCTCTCTCTCCCTTCCTCTCTGAAATTAATAAAAATAAATTGTTTAAAAATTAACTACTTAAATTAAAATATGGATACATAAACTTCTAATACACACAGACACACACACACACACACACACACACACACACACACTGATGAGCCTTAGCACATCTTTAATTCACCTTATATAAATCATTATGTAAATTACACTTGGTTATCATAATTTTATAAGATACAATTTATATAAATAAAAGTAACTATTTTATATAAAACAATTCAGTGGCATTTAGTATATTCAGTATGTTATGAAACCACCATCTATCTAATTCCAAATATTTTCACTGCAAATGAAAACCCTCTATCCATTAAGCAGTTACTATTTCCCTTCTCAGTCCCTGACAATCACCTATTTACTTTTGTCTCTATAGATTTTCTTATTAGAGACACTTCATATAAATGAAATAAGGCAAGGTATGATTGTCTATGTCTGGCTTATTTCACTTAGCATTGACATAAAGATTCATCTTTATGTATCTCTTCTTCAATCTTTTTATGGTTGTTGGTATGTTTATCCTTTTATCTTTTGGTAGACATCTTGTTTCCATCTTTTGTCTGTTGTGAATAATGTACTATAACCATTGGTGGACAAGAATCCCTATGAATAGAATTTCTAGGTCATATAATTTTACATGATTTTGTGTAACATTTGGCATAATGTGTCCAGACATTAAATTATATAATATTTTCTTAACTATATGGAGAATATGATAAAATTTTCCTTAAAGAGGCAGACAAATTAGATATCATTCAGGGAATTATGTTTTAAATTATATTTTCTTACTCATATTTTTTATCAATGAAATTATACCTACTTCTGACAAAATAATTATTGGATAGACAAATGGATAATTAAAAGGATGAAGAGAATAAAAAATTAGTTGAATATAATATACACATCTTTGAGAATTCTAACATATAGTTACTTTATTCTATTGAACTCACAGATTTATTTAAAAACGTAACTCCCATTTGACTCTGTGATCCCACTTCTAGGAATATATCTCAAGAAACTAGAAACACCAATCAGAAAGGATATATGTACCCTTATGTTCATAGCAGCACAATTTACAATAGCTACAATTTGGAAATATCTAAGTGGCCATCAGCAGATGAGTGGATTAGAAAACAGTGGTACATCAACACATGGAATACTACACTGTTATAAAAAGGAAGGAACTCCTATCATTTGCAACAGCATGGATGAACCTGGAGAGCATTATGCTAAGTGAAATAAGTCAGTCAGAGAAACATAAATATCACATGATCTCACTCATTTGTGGAATATAATGAACAACATAAACTGATGAACAAAAATAGATCCAGAGACAGAGAAGCACTGATCAGACCTCAGACAGAAAGTTAGAAAGGGTGGGGGTAAGGGGGATCGATCAGCCAAAGGACTTGTATGCATGCATATAAGCCTAAACAATGGACACAGACACCACAGGGGTGAGGGCATAAGCGGGGGAATAGGGGGCAATAGGGGGATAAGGAAACATATGTAATACCTTAATCAATAAAGAAAATAAAAAATAAAAAATAAAAAGGAATGGTATGTATATACAACAAAGTATTGTTCAATAATAAAAATGAAAAAAAAATTATTACCCATGGACATTTTAAAATCTAAATATATGAGTATGATTTGCTATATTTATAAAAATATAAATGGAAAAAATAAATAATTTTAAGTTTTTTTAGACCATCTATGATAACTCAATGTTAAAGAGGGCAAAATATGTTCCTACCTTTAACAATACACAGTTTAGGAATTGACATAAAATTATTTATAATAAAATTTTGCAAAACTGTATGTCAGTACAATTTAGCTGAAAATATTATTAATTATTAATTATTCAGGAAATTGGAGCAGGACTTTTAAAAAGGTAGTATTTGAAAAATATATAGCAGTACACTTATAAGTGAAATAAATAGTTTTCACTTTGAATAATTAATTGATTATGAAAAATATTAAATGTACCTACTTGGCCTTTCAATCTAGTAAATCAAGTATGTACTGCCTTTAAAAATTTAAAAGATACATAAATATAATATAGTTAGCTATAAAATCTTTTTATACTTTTCTCAAATTATATACTTCATTAATATGAGATTAAGAAAATTTTCACCATGATTGTCAATGAAAATGCACAAGAAAAAGTTAAATTTAAGTGATACTTTATAGGAGCCATATTTTAAAGAAAGTTACCTTCTTAAACACATTTTGAAATATAAAGACTAACATAAGAACACTACTAATGGCTGATTTAAAAAAATACTAAAGTGTGATTATCTAATGTCATATCAACATTGAATAACATTTTATTAGGAAAAAGAGTAAAATGTGGTATCAAATAATTTATCAAAAAATGTATAGACTATCTATAATTACAAAGCAATTGTTGAAGAATCACATTAGTTAATAAGAGGAAAGAAAATAACATAGTATATATTTTAAGAAAGGATTCGCATATGTGCAGAAATAAGGACAAGATTGTGATCAGGTTCAGATGTGGATTTGTCCAAAGGGGGAAAAAAAAAAGAAACTAAATTATATTTGAGCTTAAAATAGGTGGCAACACCAATAGGCCTGATTCCATGTGATTACTGTGATCCTTAGACTTATTGTTTTGCCCAACTGTCTCAGCACGACTGCAAGGCCCAGACACACAATAAGCAGAGAACAGTATGTATGTGGGGTTGCAGCTAATGAGTGTAGAAAGAGTCTAGGTTTGGGGAAATGGTAAAGGTTGAGTGGAACTAAAAAAAATCAAGAAAAAGTGGGGTGGATAAAAAAAAAAAACTGAAGAGAAAAAAATCCATGAGGATTAAAGGAAAGGTAATGCACTCTAGCTAAACATGAAACTTAGATTTCCTTCCAATAAATCATTATTTTCCATTTACTTCTGAGTAAGTAAAAATTACTTGAAAATTCCTGTGTTCATAGTAGTATTTTTAAGGTTTAATGAAACTTCAAGGAAGTTTCCCTAACTTTTCTGGATAAACATAGTCTCAGAAGTCTTTGTGTATGTGTACATAATATATGGCTTTAACGAGTCACTCGTAAACATAGAGGCAAAAGCCAGTAGTCTTTAGTGTGCCTTTTCTTTGAGCACAGACTTGATTTGTACACTGTCCTTGCATTTTTACTCTACCAGGTGTAGTCTTCTGATAACTGTTTTCTTTCTTTGCAGAAATTCACATTGCTGACCTTGCAGCCTTTTGCTATGGAAGGGCTGCCACTGGCAGCTGCAGATTAATACCAGCTCAAATCTTGTTACTTTGGTTAAGGTCCTAAGGTTAAAAAAATGTAATTTGTACCCCACAACGTAGTATAAAGAGAACATGGCAAAAATTAATCCTTTTCTTGCTGATGACATTGATAAACTATCCCCTGTTGCCTTCAATATCTTTGTTAATATTCCAAAAGGGAAATTTACTTTCTCCTGTATTTATTTATAGGTAAGTATTTTTCAAAACTTTGAAGTGTTTAATGTTAAAACTCTATTAAGCATTTTTTATCAGGAATTGTGGCAATATTATTGCAGGAATAATTTGTGAAAACAAGTGATTTTTAATGAAACAATTGTAATTAAAAATAAAACTTTATATAAATATAAAAGAATGGCAAATGTGTTTTTGCTGATCCACTATGTATGATGAATTTGTTAAGTTAAAATAGTTCTAACAAAGATCAAACCAGTCTGATAAAGTAAAGCCAACAGTATGCTTATTTTAGACCTAATCATTTCATTTCATCTATACCTTTAAACTAAAATTTATACTAGAGGCACAGTGCATGAATTCATACATGGTTAGGGTCTGGGCCCTGAACCCTGGTCAAACTCCATGTTGATATTAGCCTTTTATTATATAGGATTATGTTAGTTTTAGTTACCTATATTACTCTCAGAATTCCCCAATTTGGTTTGCCATGTACACTATCTAAACTTCATTAATTACTAAATGTTTTATAGCCTCTGGTAAATAAAAAAATATATTGGTATGAAAAGTACAGCATATACAATTTTTTCTACACTACTAATACAATTCACCCAAACTCAGTATTCAACATATGCAATTGAAAAAAAAAAAGTAGTAAAAGTATTGAACAATGAAGAACATAGAAAGAGGCAACACAAATAGTAATGTCCCTCAATCATACCACTCTTGTCAGGATGTTTCATGGTACATGATGATGGCATTCTCTTTGGGGATATATGTGACTTATTACAAAAGTTCTGTCAGTACATACTAAGTAGTCATACTAACCATCAAAGTTATTATACCAAGTAAAGTCAAAGACATCATTTTGGATGTCCAGGTTTGACAGAAAAAAAGGATTTTACTAATCAAAATATTCCCAATACATGACAGAAGCTCTGTCTTCTTATAGCTTTTGAAATATAATAACTGACTTGTTAATGTGTTAGACTTACTTTGGGAGAAACTATCATTTAAATAATAGAAATCCACAAACTGAAGAAATTCTTGAAAAATATGCATATTCTGCTTTATCATAGTATTTTTAATTAAAAAACTAATCAATGGGGCTCATCTTTCTTATCTCCTAAAAAGAAATAAAATTCAGCCAAGTTTGCTAAACATAATTCTAGGTGTATCTTTGAGTGCGACAGTGAAATATCTGAGAGAGAGTAAAAGAGGTAGGCAATCATGGATCTTGAGAGTTTCTGAATTCAGAAAAGTAAGCTTCTAGTCAAGATTATTTCAGATAATCTTTTTACTTTAAAAATAAATATTTTTAAAAAATTATAAATTTCTTTAGAAAAACAATGCTTGGATTTTGATTAATTCTGCATTGATATATAGGCGGAATTATGAAATAAATTGTATCTTAACAATATTGAGGCTTTCATCCTACAAATTTTCTGTACAATATTTTACAGTTTTCTGGAAAGGTTTGCACATATTTTGCTATATTTGGCCCTACCTACTCTATGATATTGATCTATTATATATTATTTAATTTTTTTAATTTAGAATTTTGCATTTTAGTTATATTATACAATTCATAATAACCACAAAGAGAGTCCTATCAAAATCATATCAACTGTTGAATGAATACCTAAATCATGGTGTATTATAAAGCATAACAAAAAACTAAACTATGCTATTGTAGATCAGAATAATAGTTATAGGGGATTAGGAAATGAGAAACTGGTTATATGGGATTAGGAAATGGAAAACTGAAGGTGGTTCCTAGCTGCCTATATTGTCCTATTTATTGCTGTAAATGTTAGATACATAATTGTGTTCAGGTGACAAAAATCATTGACCTAACTGAATGATCATTTAATATCTACTTTTTTGTACGTGCATTATACTTAAGTGATTGCTACATAACGGGTTTGTCATTGGTTTGTATCATTCCCTCCTCCTTCCATTTTCATATCTATCTGAAAAAAATGTTGTTTTCCATCTTAAAAATTACTTGCCTCTACTTTTCTTCACCCTCTTTTGATAAAAGACTTGTCTTTATTATCTTCACCCTTTTAAAGTCTTCAACCTATAAAAGTCTGACTTAAATCCATAAATTCTAATGAAATTTACCTGTCACTCTTCCCAAACTTATTTTTAAAAAATATATAATCATGTCTTTGTTCTCAGTTTAAATTCAGAATATTTTGAAAATACTCTCCTCAACAGGTTTCTGTGATAGCACAGGAAGCGCTTGCTCAATCTCTTTTGCTGGGTTTCATCCTCTATCCAACATTATAAAGCTGGAGTGTTCCCAAGTCTACTTTTCATTTCTATTCTCTTCCAGATAATTCCATGTGGCTTACTATGTTACTATGTATATGCAAATAAACCTCCTAATGTATACCCCGCTCAGAGTCTTCTCTCTTGAATTTGAGGCTCATACTTTCTATGTCATACTTAGCATTCATAATTATACACACACATTTTAAAACACTGGATTGAAGAACCCAAATTTTTTCCATTTATAATATTCTGTTTTATTATTGACAACATCCCCTATCAATTGATTTAGCCAGTAATCAAAGAATCATAACACATTCATTTCTTTTCTTAATTCTTGCGGTCAAAAATGGCACAGGTTATGGTGCAAAGTATATTGTGTTAATACACTCTGTTCTACTCTGAATGACCAATTAACATTCTGTCAGTGATGAAATTTGTTTGGTTGATACAATGTGAATCATTCCAAATAGATGCTAATGTGTTCAGAAACATTAGAATATTTCTTTCCATCTTTAACCTATGTTGTTTAATAAATGTTGAATGACTGAACAGTAAGGAGTAAAAGGTAGAAAATAATCATATTGTTCTCTTCTCTTGAAAATGATGTCCAGATTTATCATCAGTGTCCTCTAAGGCTACAAAATAATCTTACATGACACTATTTTTCTTTATTCTATTTAATACTGAATTTATAGTAGGGTATACACTTTCAATTGTATACAGATATGCCACATGATCCAAATATATCTTTGCTATGCCAAATATTAAAACCATCCATTAGGTGTTTTGAGTCTTAATTTGTTCCTTCAAAGAACACAATGGCTTGACTCAATGCAAAAACTGAATTCTATAAATGCAGTCATATATAGCACTAATCACAAAGATATAGGTCCTGAATGGCCAGAATTTTGTCGGATATGTATTTAATTTCATCTACAATCATACTGACATGCCATTATGAGTTTTATTGAGCTCTTTTATTTAAGGTAAACAATTCTATTTTGATCAATCATGAGCCATTTAAAAGTTAAAGTCCTGTCCAGCATGGCTCAGTGGTTGCGTGTAGACCTATGAACCAGGAGGTTACATGCCCCGGGTTGTGGGCTCAGTTCTCCATGTGGGTCATGCAAGAAGCAGCCAATCAATGAATCTCTCTCTCATCATTGATGTTTCTCTCTTTCTATCCCTCTCCTTTCTCTCTGAAATCATGAAAAGTATACGTTAAAAAAAAATAAGATGTTAAATATAAGGAAATCAAGAGGATGTTGACCTGTACTTCTGTGACTTTTTCAAGATTCTTTTCTCTTAGAGGAAAAATAGTTTTCATTTAATGTGGAAATAAAATTCAGGATGTACTGTAATTTAAAATTTGTTCTGTGAGAATGTTAAATTTTTCTAGGTCAAAACCGAAACACCATATAAGAAAGCCAGACTATGCAGAATAATGAAAGACAATGATAAATGTGACCAAAATATCCAATTGTTGAAAATTACATAATAAACAAAAAACTATTTTTGCAGTGAAGTTTCAAAAATCTGGGTCAATATTATATACTAGTGGCCTGGTGCATGAAATTCATGCACAGGGGTTGGGGGAAGGATGTCCCTCAGCCCAGCCTGCACCCTCTCCAATGTGGGAACCCTCAGGGGATAACCAGTAGTTGGTCAACCCTATCACAATCCAGAAATGCTGGCTCCTAACCTCTTGCTTGCCAGTCTGATTGCCCCTAACTGCTTCTGCGTGCCAGCGTGATTGCCCCTAACCACCCCTGCCTCAGTCCCACGTCCAGGACCCAGGATTCACTCCTCCAGACTACCACAGGCACTTGGGATCTGGGCTTCGCTCCTTCTGGTCAGCCATAGGTGTCCAGGGCAGCTGCAGCCAAAGGGGATGGTAGGCAGGTGGATTCACCTGGGCTGCAGCCGCAAATGCTGGTGCCCAGGACTGTGGGATGGGCAGCTTCTCTGTCTCCTGAGCCACAGCCAGCCACGGGTACTGGTGCCCAGAACTGTGAGGTAGACAACTTCTCTGTCTACCAGGCTGTAGCCAGCTGCAGGTGCTGGCACCTGGAACTCAGGTGGGTGGATCCTCTGTCTTCCCTGAGATGCAGTGTGGGCAACTTCTCCAGCTGGCTCATGGGGCAGGTGGCTTCTTCATCTTCCAGGATGCAGCCAGCCTCAGGAGCTGGGCCCGGTTTCTCCATCTCTCTCAGGTGGACTTGAGGCTTCTGCTGGGATCACGGGGCAGGCAGCTTCTTTGTCTCCCAGGCTACAGCCAGTCTCAGGTGTTGGGCCCCCCCAGTTTCTTCGACTCCCGCAGGACATGGGGCGGTCAGCCTCTTCAGCTAGCTGCAGCCTGGGATTACTGGGCAGGCAGCTTCTACTTTTCCTCGGGCCATAGCTAGCCTCAGGAGCTGGGGCCCGGTTTCTCCGTCTCACTCAGGATGTGCGGCAGGTGGACATGAGGCTTCGAATGCTCACTGCAGCCTGGAATCACCGGGCAGTTGGCTTCTTTGTCTCCTTGGCCGAAGCCAGCCTCAGGCACTGGCGCCCAATTTCTCTGACTCTCACAGGCCCAGAGCAGCTGGGGGGTAGGGCTGCCACCATCTTTTTAGGTTAATTTGCATACTCACTCTGAATGGCTGTTGGGTTTAGAGAAGTGATGGTAATTTGCATGTTCTCTTTTATTAGTGTAGATATTACAACAAATAAATATTTACCTTTTAAGATACAATATTCTAAAATATTCAATATTGTTCAAAAACTATATATATTTGTTAATAAACATATCTGGATATGTATAGCAAATTAAGATGAATTTATCACAAATTTTGGATTACCTCTTAGGAAAGGCATTATATTATAATGAAAGACTCTAGTAAAAACAAGAACACAGTATTTTTTAAATTTAAAAATTATTATTAGGTACAAAAAAAAAAACCAGATATTGTTATGAGCTGGGATTGACAAAAGATGAGAAACACAAAGAGAAGATAAAGACAATACTAGCCAATAAATAATTAGGTTCACTAGGGGAGAAAGCTAAATTAATCATTGGGAAGAAAAAGAAAGGTTTCTTCTTCATAGCTTTAATCCTTATTAGGAAATCAACGAAATCAATGCCTTGAGCTCTAGTGATTATAGTCAAGCCCAACATGCATTATTTATTGTCTACCAAGTTTTAAGAAAAATATGTGTCTATATACCTCACTGTGCTCTCATCACTGCTTAAAAAATATACATACTAGACTTCAAAGATAGGAAAAGAGTTCTTAAACAAGAAATAAGGGGAAATATTAATTCAATTGCATTAAAAATTTTTATACAATAGATTTAATTAAATGAACCAGGAAATGCAAACCATAAACATAGAAAGATATTTGAAATACATATATACAAAAAAGGATATTATCCCAAAATATCAGAAAATCCTAGAAATCATTTAAAAGAGGCAAAAAATAAAAAGTGGCATTAACACATAAACAGATAAATTACAGAACAAAATGAATGATATATATATTTAAGTGTTAACCTAATATTTATATTAGTATAAATGAAAACATTAATAAAATAACTCATCATTTTATTTGACTAAATTTAAAATCTATCATTGTATTATACTGGTAGGAATGTGAAACAAAAACTCTTATACATAATGATAGAAATTAAAGTAATTTGAAGATATATCTATTCTACAGTCAATAAATTTACTCAAGAGAGAAACACCACATGGATTATTATCAGGGAGACAAGATTAATAATGTAATATAAAAACATATATTAAATAATAATCTGTAATAACTAAATTAGTGATATATTCCCATAACAAAATATATCACAATAAAAATTAATGATGACTATACATATCAATATCAGTAAATTTCTCAGAGAAAAAGTTTAAACAAATACCCAAAATGCTACATATTACTTAGTGAAAATATATATCTAATATATAAAAGTAATTATCAAATTGAAAATGTCAGTAAAGGAAAAAGATTTATAAGTTTTATGTCTTTAACTTGGTGACAGATGAGTTGTTAGCCTATTATTTCTTGACAACTTTCTTACTGAGTATTTCTATATATAAAAGACTATATGACAAATCACCATGATGCGCACTGACCAACAGGGGGCAGATACTCAACACAGGAGCTGACCCTGGTTGTTGTTGGTGCGCTCCCACAACAAACCTCCCATGGCCGGCCAACCTCCTGTGGTCCCTCCCCTAGGCTGGCCAACTTCCTGCAGTCCCTCCCTCTGGCCATCCCATCAGCCAGTCAGCCAGTCCTGATGGCCCCAATTGGGACTGGATGAGATGGCCCTGATCACCCAAATTGCCCCGATAGCTAGCCAGATTGAGGGACCCCACCCATGTATGAATTTGTGCACTGGGCCTCTAATAATAAAATCAGAAATAAACAGGGTAATTTGACACTTCTTTAGAAATAAACCAGCAATTCATCACTCTCTTTTAATCCCATTCACTGTTTACATAAAACTATTTAAAATTTTAGTTGGTTGTATACAGTTGAGAATATTGACATTATCTTTTACATTAACTATGTCTGATGAAGGTTTTTAATGCTTTTTTTATTAGAACAGCTTAAGGTTCAAATCAAAATTGAGAGGAAGGTGTGGAGATTTCCCATATGCTCTTTTCCTTATAAAAGTATAACCTTCCTCCTTATTAACATCCCTTACCAAAATGGTACATTTTATAAATGATAAAGGTGATACATCATAATCATCCAAGTCAATAGTTTATATTAGGATAAATTCTTGGTATTGTACATTATATGGGTTTGGACAATTTATAATAACATGTATCCATCATGTAGTATCACACTGAGTATTTTCACACTGCTCTAAATATCCTACATATTTATCCCTTCTCCTCCCCCAATTACTAAGATCCATTGATCATTTTATAGTTGCAATTTCTCTTTTTTTTAGAATGCCATAATCCTATATAATAAAGAGGTAATATGCAAATTGATGATCACTCCAACACACAAGATGGCCGCCCCCATGTGGACACAAGATGCCCACCCCAATGTGACACAAGATGGCCACTAGAGGAGGGAAGGTGAGGGGACCAGGCTGGCAGGGGAGGGCAGTTAGGGGCAATCGTGCCAGCAGAGGAGCAGTTAGGCTACAATCAGGTTGGCAGGGGAGTGGTTAGGGGGTATTCAGGCTGGCAGGCAGAAGTGGTTAGGGGCAATAAGGAAATCAGGCAGGCAAGCAGTTGGAAGCCAGCAGTCCTTGATGTCCGACTGGGCAGTTGGAGATCCCTAAAGGGGTCCCAGATTGGAAAGCGTGCAAACTGGACTGAGGGACAACATCACCTCCTGTGCATGAATTTTGTGCATGGGCCTCTTATAGTAGTTAAAATAATAAAAGTATGTAGCCTTTTCAAATTGGCCTCTTTCCTGCTGCTGGCCGGAAAAAAGCTTGGGTCCCAAGTGCCAGAAGGAAGCTGGTATTGACAGCTGGGGAAAAGAAGGTTATTCTTGCATGAATTTCTGAATTGGGCCTCTGATTTTCAATAAATAAAATTGCTGAGTTATATGTTAACTTTGTGTTTATGTTGTAAGAAACTGTCCAATTATCTTCCAAAACTGCTGTAACACTTTGCACTCCTGCTAGCAATGAATGAAGGGTTCCTGTTGATTGTTATCTTTTTAATATGTTTCTTATTATTCATCAACAATTAAAAACTTTTAATAGACATGATTCATTGTCATATCATAAATATGCATACCCCTGCCAATCTGATTGCCCACAATTGCCCTCCCTTGCTGGCTTGTTTGCACCCAATGGCCCACCCCTGCAGGCCTGGTCACCCCAAACTACCCCCACCCCTGCAGGCCTGATTGCCCACAACTGGCCATCTTGTGATGATGTCATGGCGGCCGTCTTGTGACAATATCGCACAATGGCACCTAGGCTTTTATTATGTAGGATAGACTTTAATAAGAGCTAGATTAATGAAATAATTTTAGAATTAGCTACTAGAATGGAAACATTTTTTTTAAATATCATACAAACATGATAGTTTGATAGTAACATTCAATTTTTAAAATAATATTTATTTTAAACATTATTGATGTTGATTTTCACTTAAAAAGCATTATTGATATTGATTTTCATGTAAAAACATTTACTAGTTTTAAGTGTTTGGTTAAATGTATGAAGTCATGTGCTATAGAATCTTATCTAATAATAGACAAGAATATAAGTTGACTGTACCTCTGCTACATCACCAGCCAATCAGGAATGATATGCAAATTAACCCAAAGAAGATGGCGATTAATTTGCATACACAGGCACCCAGGACAGGGGCAGTCTCTCAGGGCCTCTGGGCATTGTGGGAAAGCAGGGCTGGAGTGGTAATAGCCAGCTCCCAGAGTGGAAAGAGGAGGCTCCAGGGTCTGAGCAGAAAGGGGCAGGGCTAGAATTGAAAGGTGGTGCTGGCAGTCAGAGAAAGGAAAGCCCATTCTAGTACGAATCTCTGTGTATTGGGATTCTAGTTGTTACATAACCCTAAAAAGGGTCTTTGTACCACTTTGAAGTTGAACACTTCCACTTCACTTTGGCCACTGGTAGATGCTATTGGCAAATAATTTCATCTCTCTCTCTTCTTGATCAGGCTAGCTAGAAACTTATCAAATATATTATTTTAAAAACACTTTTTATCTTTATTTTTCTTACTTAAAAATTTGGAAAAAAATTCTATTTGCCTATTAATATTTAATGAATTTTTTTTGTATTGATTCAGTCCACCATTTTATTATTTATTTTTATAATTATTCTCTCTGTCTTCTGTCCCCACTGATATCTTTTTATCATGAGTATATTAACTTTTAAAATTTACAATTTAGGAATTACAACACGTATTCTTAACTTTTCACAGTATACATATTATGTATATGGTGGTACTTCACCTACAATATATAAACTTGGAACTCTAGGTTTATACTTCTCATAATTTCTGCTATCGAGGATATGTATTATGTGCTATGTATACATGTATTATAACTATAAACATCATAATTTTTGCTTTCTATGTAGTTTATACATAGTTATATGGAAAGAATGGAGAATATTAAAATATTGTTTTAAATATATCCAAATATTTATAATTACTTATATTTTTTATATTTTGCTGTGGGATATGATTCCATGTTGTATCATAACCTCTCATCAAGAAAAATTTCTTTAGCATTTGTTTTAGAGTAGGTTTACTAGAGAAAAATTCTCTACAGAATGTCTACTTACATTCAAAGGTTATTTTTGCCAGAAATAGAATTCTGGGCTGATAATTTCAATTTTTCTTTTCTTTTAATACTTAGTTTCTAATGAAAATTGAGCTTTTAATCAGATCATGTTCCTGTGTGTAATTTTTTTTTTCTTTTACTGCTTCTGAGATTAAAATTTGATTTCCAGATTTCAAAGGTTTGGTTGTTATATGCCTCAGTGTGAACTTCTTTTATTTTTTCCACTTGGCATTTTTGAGCCCTTGTACCATAAATTTCTGTTATTTTCACCTTTAGGACATTGATTTATATTATATCCTCAAGTAATTCCCCTTCAATTCCCTCTCCTATCTTTCTAGAATTCCAATTTCACTTATATAACAGACTAGAGGCCTGGTACATGAAATTGGTGCCTGAGTAGGCTCCCTAAGCCTGGCCAGCAACCAGAGCCAATCAGGACCTTCTGGCTGCCAGCTGTGGCCTTTCTTCCCTGACTGCTAGCCAGGGCCTTCCTTCATTCCACACAGCCCCCTGATTGTCAGCACACGTCATAGTGAGCGATCAAACTTCTGCTTGGTCGAACTCCTGAGGGGACACTGCATATTAGGCTTTTATATAGATTTGTTGCCTAAGGTAGGAAACCCTATGACAGCTAACAAAATAGAATATTCCTACAATAATAATTATGATGATGATGTTGAAAATTGAAAGTGCCTGCTTTGTGACTGCTGGAGTTGTTATAAACATCATATACATAGCAAGTCATTTTAGTGAAGAGTGGGCACTTGGCTTCTTTTCCCTAATCTGCTCCACCCTGGTGACACTAATGGAAGGTAGGCCATGTCTATAAAGAAATAATTTACTTTGATGATGTTGGATTAAAGTTCTGAACCATGAGCTACCCTCATCAAAGAATGATAATGGCAACCCAACAAAAATGGTACCTTTATTTACCTATTATCTTTTGTCATCTTAATGTGCAATGATAGACAGTTTTGTTTTCACTTTACTTAGATGAAGAAGTTGAAAGACAGACTGGGCAGTAATCCCCTCCCTTCATGCTCCACCCCCACCACCAACCTTTCATACAATAATTAATATAGGACAAATGGGTTTTTCATATGTAAGTCTTGTTTTTCTTTTTTTTGCTTGTAAGATGGTCACTTTTTATCTTCCCTTCAGAATGTTGCCATTTTATTCAGTACATTCCCCAAGCCTCCTTCTCTCAGCTCAAATCTTGTACTAGAGCAGAGTTAAAGCTGCCTAAGGCCATGCCACATGACCAGTAAAAGATCGGTGGCTTGAGAAAGAGTTCTCCTAATTCAACTGTCAAGAGAGGGAAGGCCAGTCCTGCTGCCTTTTCCCTCCACTGGGAGCACCCACTACCCCAGGCCTTAGAAAGCTACATTTCTAAAACGACATACTCTCCTTCCCCCACAACAAAGCTTTACACAGCAACCTCTTCCCTAGTCCCTAGAAAAACAGCATTACGAGGCCTGTGGCTCCTCCCCAAATGTGCCTCCTGCAATCCTAAGCCAGGATGCCTCCACCCCCTGGTCCCTTCTGGGCACCCAAGCACTATGGTTTGGGGGCAGTGGAGTCAGGCAAAAGGAGGCTGAACTCAGGACAACTTTTAAAAGCCGGGAGAGTCCAGACTGCTGGTAAGCTGAACCTTGCCCACTCACCACCCAAGTCCTGTAACACTGCAGCCAGGCCAGCCACTTGAAAGGGGTTGTGTTTCAATGTTCCCTGAAAGAGGAGGTGTTCTCTGCATCTGGGCAGCTGGGAATGAAAGGTAACCCCTAACCCTCTGGCGATGCTGTCTCTCCTGAATTAGACATACACATCCTGGGATTTCTGTTTCTGTGGAGAGGGAAAAAAAAAATTTCTGTTTCTGGGAGGGGGGACTGTGAGGGAGTAGGGTGTGGTGATTTGTGGAGGGAATGGGTAAGGGCCAGTTAAAGTCACCTCTCTGCCCGGGACAGAGCAGGGTTTACAACCAGAGGGTCTGCCCACCCCTTTGTTGTCAGCTTCCCAGTTGCTGTCACACACACTGTGTGCAAACACTCCCCCTCCCACCCTCAAAATCATTGCAACCAGCCAAGAGGTTCCTAAAAGACCCCTAACACCTCCAATCCCTTGGAAGAAGGAAGAAACTTGTACACAGGCACTCCAGCAGCACCAAGAGCTACGGTTTGCCTTTGAGGACCATTTTAAAAGCCAGAATAATGATGATCATTAAATAAAAGAATTAATAGTATTTTGTTTTCTTCCAAGTCTTTGGGAAAATGAAATTCAGGTTTTTCGACATATCTGCTAACATTTGTTAATAACCTGTGGCAGAGCGGGATGTGTGTGCAGGCTGGGAGGGAGATTAGTGCTAAAGGTGGGGTGCGTGAGAAAGGTGCAGAGGCACACTGTTGGGAGGGGCCATCCAGGGTTTCTGATGCCATTTGCAAGGCTGCAGTGCCTGCCTGCACGCTTGTCTTACCTGTGGAAGCAGTTTCCATGACAACGGGCTGCAACTGGGTGGGGTTCAAGCCCATTCTCAGGGACCCACTTCCCCGGCCCCCTTGTCCAGCCCTCGGTAGGACACCCCCACCTGTGGTGCTAGTCTCGCCTATTTCAGTGTCCACTTTGTCCTTCCCTTCCTCACGGTCCCCAAACCACTGGGACCTGGGGCTGGCCAGTGGCAGCAACTCTTCTTGGGGATCGGGTGCCATGGCCATGGCTGGCCGTCCCCGGGCATGGCAGCAGTGGCTGGGGGAATGGAGATACATGGCTGGACCAGGTGGTGCTCCCTGCTGCTGCTCCTCCTGTGACTCGGGGCTTGGGAGGCTGCAGTGTATGCACCACCACCGCTGCCAATGCCCCACCGCCACCACTCTGGCTAAGCTACTGCCTGCTATGCTCCTCACTTCAGCTCCTCCTCCTGTTGGGGGCCGATAGGGCAAGGCTGGCTGGGTGGTTTGGGGGGTGATTGGGGCCTAGATCAGGCTGGTTGGTTGCTGCAGTGTGCATCACAGCCACCAGTCTTCCTGGTCATTCTGGTCATTCCGCTGTAATGGTCGCTGGGCTTTTATATACATATACATGTATATATATGGAGAGAGAGAGAGAGAGAGAGAGAGAGAGAGAGAGAGAGAGAGAGATAAGAGATTCATCTTGGTGTCAGATTTTCTTTTTTCTTAATAACATGTTTAATTTTCTTAGTTTTTCCTCTTTTGTAACTTTGAATTGAATTCTGAATGTAAACTTGTAGAGATTTGGTATTCATTATTTTTACTTGACAAGTGCTTTCCTTTCTTTTGATAAATATCTTGGCTAGAATTTAATTTCAAAATCTATTTTTCTT
>PVJN01018857.1:19404-38409 GCA_004026805.1 Lasiurus borealis
TTTTTTTTTTTTTTTTTTTTTTTTTTTTTTTTTTTTTTTTTTTTTTTTTTTTTTTTTTTTTTTTTTTTTTTTTTTTTTTTTTTTTTTTTTTTTTTTTTTTTTTTTTTTTTTTTTTTTTTTTTTTTTTTTTTTTTTTTTTTTTTTTTTTTTTTTTTTTTTTTTTTTTTTTTAGTTACTCTTGTTGATTCTGTTTCCATCTGATTGTTTGAAGATTCAGTCCAGAATTTGGTAAGTAGATTATGGTCTCTTCTCTAGCTTCTTTCTTTTTAACACTCCCTACTTTCTTCAGTGGCCACTCCATCTGACTTAGGAAGTCTGGTTTCCTTTTTATTTCCCTTCTGGTGCCCTACTGCTGGCACATTCCTCACCCTCTAGTTGCAAGCTTAAAATCACAAACATGAGGCACTGTCTTCATTCAGCTTTCCTCCTTCCCTTCTCAATGAGTATGCAATTCCCACTGTAGAAAGAAACAAATACACTGCATTCTCTTTGGTGTGTTCAGGTACCATTTTTTATTTTTTTGGTTTGTTTTATTTTGTATCATTCCCAAACTTTGTTATCAGAGCTTCTGCAAGAGTGTTATCCAGAAAGTTCTTATTTAGTAACCATTAGAACCATAACTACATTTCTTTGAACATATAGAATAATTTTGAATTCCACTTGTCAAATTAGTTTTCATTATTTCAACAATACATGTATTACACACCTCAATAATTATCTTTAGTATATGTATCAAAAATATTAATATCCATCTAGAAGGTTGTTTCATTATGATAAATTTAATTTTGGCAAGTGACATTTGCACTGAGATTCTTATAGTTTGCTTTTTAATGTTAGTATATTTAAAGGCAGTTGTCTGAGTCTAATTTAGCTTTAATTTTATTTTTTATCTGACAAATATACTTTCTTCTGATATAATTTATATTTCATGAAATTTATAAGAATTTTTTCAATTAAAAAATACATGATTATAGTGATGATCATTCATTAGATTTCATGGGAATATTTCTGTAATGGTGAATCCCTTGACATGCATGTTGCATGTATTAACTCAAGTACTATAAAATCCTATGACTTAGGTATTACTCAATAAATAAATGAGTATACTGAAGCACTGAATGGCTAAGTTACTTGCTAAATATCTTATTGCTATTAAGCATTATTGAAAGTATTTGAGGACAGGCAGTCTGTCTCTGGGATTGCATGCTTTTTTATAATTACTATATGACCTATAACATTAAGTTAATAAAATTTTATTATGTACTAGAGGCTTGGTGCATGAATTTGTACATGGGTTGGATCCTTTGGACTAGCCAGCAATCAGGGCCATCTTGCCCAGTCCTGAGGGGGCCACCAGGGGGAGTGACTGCAGGAGATTGGCTGGCAGTGGGAAGGACCATGGGAGGTTGGCCAGCCTCAGGAGGTTGGCTGACCACCAGGGGATAGTTCCTGTGTTGAGCATCTGCCTCCCTGGTGGTCAGTGCACATGATAGTGACTGGTCATAATGGTCACTTAGGGATATATATATATATATATATATATATATATATATAGAGAGAGAGAGAGAGAGAGAGAGAGACTAGGGGCCCATTGCATGAATTTATGCACCTTGAAAGGAAATGTTGGCCACAGGTTGGGGCGGGCAGAGGAGAGGTTCTTGGCCCATCCTCTATGCCCCACCTAAACCCTCCCACGACAGCTCCTGGTCCCCTCTCTGCTGGCAGTCTTACTCATGCCACCACTGCTCCCACACACTGATGATGCCAGTCCCACTCACACCCACTGACAGTGCAGAGTGATTGGTGCCATTGCCAGAAGTGGGTGTGAGAGGCAGCTGCTGCCCTGATTGCTCCTCAGGAGAAGCAGTGAGGTGGAGAAGCCCTTAGTACCAGCCGCTACTCTCACCCACTGACTGCACCAAGTGATTAGGTCTGGTGCTGGCAGCAGATGTGAGTGCTGGGCAGGACCTTGGCATATAGGAGGAAGGAATTTTCAGTAACCTCCAGAGACTCACCCTGATGACAGCAACCGGCACCCCACCTTGGTCTAGCACCCCCGATCACCTACTCTACCAATGACCACCATGTCCCATTCTTTGCCACCTGCTGCTAATACCCGCCATGTTCGTCATGCACCCCTGGTAGTCAGTGAATGTCATAGCAACTGGTTGTTCGGTTGTTCTGCTGTTCACTCTATTTGCATATTGGGGTTTTATACATATATCTCCTTTTACTTAATTTTCTATTTCTACTTAATACCCATGGCAAATTTAAAGAAATCACAAGTATTTGCATTGCTCATCAGATTGATATTTGAGATTATGACACTTTAATTTCCTCCCCACAAAATTTAAAATGAAATTGTTGATTTATAATTTTAGATTAAGATACAGAACCTGGTAACTATCGCAGGTTTAATTACCACCTGCAGATAAATAATAGGTTTTCACTATGACTGACACTGGCCAATGAACTATTGATATGTCCTATCGTTTTGTTGTTGTTGGTTTGTTTGTTTTTTAAATCTTAGATGAGAGTTTTTTTTCTAACCTACAGGAGGAAAACTGAAAAGACATAGATAATAAAAGAACAACAGATGACATGTCTGTTTTGAAGTACATTTGGCACAAAAGAATGACAAACAAAATGTTGTACCATTCTCTTTCTTCACTTAAGCTTTACTTGAAGATACTACGTAGCCTCTGGCTAAGTGGTCAGTGTTAGAATTTTCATTACACCTTGCAGTAGCAAAAAAGGGGGAAATTGAAAGGCTTTATACATCTTAATTTTACATGATTAGATAAAGAATCCTCAAAGATGTGGACAATGAATAACTTGCTTCCAGGAATAAAGGGGCAATGGCAAGAATGAAGACACTAATTTGCACTAAAAATGCATGTTAGAGTTAACAGTCCCCTCATGGGTATTTGCATAATATGTGCATGATGAACTTTAAAACAAATGGGCCTTTTTCAACAAAGTGCTTCCAGCAACAGTTTCTCACATCATACGGATATTAATTTTCTCTTCCCACTAAATGAGGTCTTTGGGTAGAAATACTGCTGGGAAATGGTCATGGGAAATAGACATGTCATTCTTTTCTGCCCAGCCTATGACCCATTCAGACATACACTCCAGCCTCCAAATGCTGCTCAATTTTATAACACCCTGTACATTTTATGAAACCCTGTGCATGTATTTATGTAGGAAAGAGGCAAATACCCATTCTCTCTGCTGTGCCAAACAGACTTCAAAACAGACATATCATCTGTTATCCTCTCATGATCTCTTTCTTTTTAATTTTCCTCTTGTAGGTTAGAAAATACTCTCCTAAGATAAAAACAAAAACAACAACAAAACAAGAGAACATATGAATAGCTTATTAGCCATTGTCAGTCATAGTGAAAATCTAGCACATACCTTCCAGACTTATGGCATATGGCCAGATGACTCTTTCCACAGAAGATAATGTTTTTATTGTTTGTGACACAGCGAGCCTTCAATACATTTTGTTGAGGATGTTTGTAAAGGGTTACATTTAATCAGTAGGTATGATGTCCTGGAAAAAAATGTTTGCCAGTAAAACTATTCATATTAGGTATGGTGTCCTACAAAAACTATGTAAGTATCTCAAAGAACACAAATTATTTTATATTTATAACATATTACATATGTACTCTTTATCTTTCATATTCCATTTGAGCTTCCCTTCCCTAAATTTTCATGAGGCATTTGTTTATGTAACAATAAACTAATGGGCTTAAGAGATTTAAAGCTGAGTAAAGATAACAGTATGATTCATTTTAACTCCACATTAAAATATAATGTATAAATTCAACATTTTTTTTCTCTCATAGCTGTCCAATTACATAAAATGCAAGATACATACATGACTGTTAGAAAAAGAAACAACACTAAAATAGATACAAGATTTCATAGATTGAAATAGTTCCAATATCTTGGAGAAATCTATATTCCTATTAAATCAGTATTAATCACAATTACCATCTTTCTTACTAAATTAATCTGAACCACAAAAATAAACATGTTTTAGAAAGAAAACTACCTTTTGTTTTTATATAGTAATGTCAAACATTTTGATTACCTCACAAGCTGGTTCCTTCTGAACTAGAGATAAATGCCACATCCAAAATAGCCTCACCACTCTTTTCCTTTTGTGAGATCTATATCAGGATTTCTGATAACTTGGATTAATACTTTATATACAATATTTCCTTTCCCAAGTACATTAATAATTTGATTCCCTTCCCTCATTTGGAATTTTTTAAATTTCTTTATTAAGTTTTTACATATGTGTCCTTATCCTCCCCATTGCTCTCCATCCCCCATACTCATCCCCTCATCCCCCTGTTGTCTATGTCCATTGGTTAGGCTTATATGCATGCATACAAGTCCTTTGGTTGATCTCTCTCCCTTACCCCCACCCTCCCCTACCTTCCCTCGGAGGTTTGACAGTCGATGTTTCTCTGTCTCTGGATCTGTTTTTGTTCATCAGTTGTTCATTGGAATTTTAATTTCATAAAATTTCTGAGGTCACCTTGTCCTGTCATCCATTAGTCCTCTCCTGGAACTGTATGCTATTAATGTTCCTTTTTCCATACTATAAAAAGATTATATAGAAAATTTAAAACTAATTACATTTTGATTAGACTTGTTATTTTTTTCATCTTACAAAGTACCTAATACTCACATACTTGTTAGTTGAATGAATATGTAATTTACCACGCAACTCTTTATCCATAAGAAAGTCTATTCCATTCCACAAGGCGATTATTTTTGACAGTTTTGAATTAGGTTTTTTTTCTTCCCCAGAAAATATGAAGAATTTGCATATACTCAGGGTAAAATAGGGAGACACTGAAGGGCACTTCCCAGAGTGACATGAATTAATTTCCATTTCAGAAGTATCACATTGTCTGGCTATTGAGACTAGACTCTTAAGAGATTAGGATGTCATTAAAAAAAAAGCTGACAGCAGTATAATTAGAGAGAAAGGGTCAAATTCTGGATGGTAAAAGCAACTAGATTTTCATATGAAGTGATATTAGAATACAAAAGAAACACATGTTCTGGACTCCTCCAAGAATAACACCAAATAACAGATAAAAAAAAGTCTGATTTTTAAAAAGGTTTGATTATACAAAATATTTCATAGAAACTTTTCTTCTGAAGGTGTTAAATGTTATTTTGTTCCTAAAAATGACAAATAGAAATAGGTATCCTAGTTAGGCTTCAGCAGTTCTCATATTAGTTCTTAATAATAAACTTTAAAAGGGTTAAGGCCTGGAACTTCATTATCCACCATCCTCCAAAACCACAATGATTACTACTCTTTAGCAGATAATTCAAGCCATCATCTGCCTCAAATGATGAGCCAGTGGATATATAAAAGTACTGCTGCTAAAAAATAAATATAATAAAAAATTAAAGAAAATATAAATTTTTAATATTCATTTCAACTCTTTTGAGTAAATCTCAAGGAGCATAATTGCTGGATTTTATGATAATAATAATACACTTGATTTTGTAAATAACTGCAAAATTATTTTTCATCAGCCATGAATGACAGTTCCTGTTGCTCCACATCCTTGTCAGCATGTGATGTTGTCAACATTCTGTGTTTTGACCATTCTAATAGATTTTAGTGTAGGAGTATCTCATACCTTTTTTAACTTGCATTTCCTTTGTGACATATTATGTGAAACATCTTTTCTTATCCTTATCAGTGACTTGAATATCTTCTTTGGTGAAATGTTTGTTAGAAATAGGTATAGAGTTGCCAGTAAAATACAAAACAGTTAAATACAAATTTCAGCTAAAACAGAGAATACATTAAGTGTATGTTACAACTACAGCAACAGGACATATTTATACCTTTAAAATTTGTTTATTTGAAATTTTGATTTAACTGGTTGTTTTGTATTTTTGTTTGTTAAATGTAAAAACCCTAAAAAAGTATCACTGGTGAAATGAGTAGCTTGTTACTCAGTATCAAGATAAAATGAATGGTATTCAAATGAATTGCATAAAGTAAAAATGCCCTTTTATATCACAAAGTCTGAAGATCTAGTAGCTCAAGTATATATTTTTATTCCAACAGTTGGGCATTTCATGTAAATTTTAATCTGGAAATTTAATAGAGAGCTGGAACTTCATGAAGTCCTTCCAAATAGCAGACTGTATGAACTACCCACACATACCCCAAAAGTTTGTATGTGTTGCAAAATTTGCTCAGAGAACTATTCCTATAAATCTGGACTCAAGATTGTGGAAATCAATAACCACTACCTGCATCTTATCATTGGTGTCAATATTAACAATTAGAAAAACTTAATGCCCTAAAAAATATAATGCCTTTGTTTGGTCAAATTATTTTCAAATTTTACAATGAAAAAAGATCATTGGTCATCACTATTAGGTGTTGGAGAAAAACACATTAAATTATATAACATTCAATTACATTGTATAATACATAAAACATATTTAAGTAAAGTTCTGGATTTGTTTTACTAAATTAAAATATCATATTGGTCACAGATAAAAAATGTATTGCTGCATTTTAATTTAAGTGCATTTCTGTCAACTTGATCAAATTTTTTGTTTCACATTGTGTAGCAAAAGTAGAACAGTAATTTCTATACAACTCATATAGACCTCCTAGGTTTAGAGTACAACCTTGATGAAATATGATTCAGGAGACTACTTAATCCTGATTTTTAAAATGTACTTCTGCTTGTGGTCAAATGGAAAAATCCATTCTCATCTATCTAGACTCTTTTTCCTACTCTGAATAGAAACCCCACAGCAAAAATATTTGTAAAACACAAAAAGTAGTTATATACTTCAAATCTTATCAACTATTTGGGTATAGGTATAAGGTAAGACATTTTATGCTTTTAAATTAATTCACCATGTTGAATATTCAGGGCTATCCTGAGGCTAAAATTTAAATTTTGGAGTAATTTGGATAATACTTTTTGGTCCATTTTACATCAGATACCGTATTTAGCTTATATTTAGACTTTACTCTTCAAATGCCCCAAATACCTAAGTATTATGTATTAACTGTCTGTGCTCCAGTTTTATAATGTCACATATGGAAAAATAAACAAAGATCATCAATAAATGGTGAAAAGAGGTATTAATTTGAAGGAGAATTAGCATGTAAAAAGGAATGCAGTGAATAAATATGAGGCAGAATACTAGATTAAATGCTCTCTAAACTGATATAATTTAGCAGATACAAATTTGCATAGCATAAAGAAATAAATGGTAATAATATAAAACCAAATTAATTATCACCAATTAAATATCATGTACAAGATATATTTCTATCAATAAAGTATATTATTTAGTTCAGTATTCCATTTGTTTAAAAAATAAAGTAAAATGTTAACCATGACTGACATATAGCTTGATAATTCTTGTTGATGGAAAGTTATTAGCTCTGACTTGAAAATTATTTATTCTAAAGTTTTATCTATTCTTCATCATATTCCATAATTACAGCTACCCAGTCCATATTACAAATAAGAAGTCTTTTAATATGTTCTTAATAATATATTTTGGTCACTTTAAAATTATCAAAATTATACAATACTGTATCAGCTAATTTATTAACTGTAAATATAGAACAATTAAAATTAAAAATCATCAAATAAGGAGATTAAATCAAATTTATCAAACTATTATATGGTCTTATAATTCATTAGGTTCTAATAGCATGCTATTTAATTCAAACATCATTAAATTAGAGAATCAGTGATTGAAATAAAGGAAAACAATGTGTAACAAAAGAAATATCATAATGGAAAAAGGATGACTTTGAATTTGTCCTTAAGAAGTGCTTATCTTAAAAAAAAAAACAAAACATGTTGGTACAGTGTAATCTTTTGTTTATTCTAATGCTGCAATTTTATTCTGTAACTCCCATAGAGGTAATTGCAGAAAGCTTAGCATTATTAGATATTTATAATCCCTCAGTAATATTTTCTAATCTCATGCTTTCCTATTCCCAAAACCTGTTTCACAGCTCAGCAGATTTTTTAATCACCTTTCCATAATAATGAAACAATCTGAAAATAATAATACCTGTAGATAGAAACTTGAAGTCATAAATGATAAAAACATAATTTAAATCCATTAAATGATTGGCCTTCAATCATTCTTCTTAGTCTAATTTAGTAATACCTACTCTTCTTATTTCAGTTTCATTTTTAAAGGGGCACTCAACCTTAAAACCATACTATATTCCATTATTTATTTCATTAGATATTTAAAAACACAACTTCAATCTGTGCTTCATACTAAATATTTTAGAAGATTAGATAGAAGAACATACAAAAAAGGAAGTTATAGTTACAAACTTTAATGAATTTACATTTTATGAGTGTTGCTATACAACCTAAAACCATGGAAACACCTTAAAGAGTCTAAATAATATACATATATACTATCACAAAGATACATTGTTAGTGAGATATAAATTGATGTGATCATTTTGAAAACCTTGGTCATATTATTTAAATGCTTTTATATCACTTGATCTGTAAACTGTTGTAAGAAACTATTCAAAATCAAATTTCCAACAAAAATTAAAACCATCACAGCTTGTTTAATAAAGAAAAGAAGAATCGTGCTATAATAACATGAAAAATTGTAATCAAATGATTTTAAGGAAAAGAAGCAATAAATATGAGGATACTTATGTATTATTCCAGTTATAGAAAGATAATATACTTACTATTGTCTTAGGCACAACTAATCTATAGTAACAGAAGTAAGATCAGCAATTATTATGTGTGTGGAAGAGTTGAGGAAGGAGGCAAGAACAAGATTTTGGGTACTAAAACTTTTCCAAATCTTGATCTGTTTGGTGGTTATCCAAATGTTTTCAAATTTAAAATTTCATTTAATTGACATGTAAGATGTGTTCATTTTAGGATTGTTGATAAAAACCAAGATGGCTAACCAAATTAAATATCCATTGATAGATGAATGGACTATTTAAAATGTGCTATATATACGTGGAATATATTAAAAAAGGGAATCCTGCACTTAGTCATTTGTAGTGTTATCCTATAAACCAAAAGTTTTGAGGCTTGATTCTAGATCAGGTCACATATCCAATTTGGGTTTTGGGAGGCAACTGATCAATGTTTCTGTCGGAAACCAAACCTTGTTCTCACTAAATGGATGTAAACAGGAGGCCAGAAGGCTGGTCAACCTTAACTTCTCTGAAAGGTCAGAGCTAATTATTCACTGTTTAGATCAGTGGTTCTCAACCTTACTAAGGCTGTGACCCTTGCATACAGTTCCTCATGTGGTGTGACCCCCAACCATGAAATTTTGCTACTGTTATGCATCGTGATGTAAATATCTGCATTTTACGATGGTCTTAGGCAACCCCTGTGAAAGGTTCGTTTGACCCCCAAAGGGGTCGCTACCCACAGGTTGAGAACTGCTGGTTTAGATGAAAACATTGTTAGCTGAAGCAGCCTCTACCTGTTTGTTTCATGTTAATTTCTGTTTTGTTATTTCCTGCCTCAAGGCTAGGGATGTGTCCAAAAGCCTTAATCAAAGGGAGAAAAAGGCCAGAGCAAGTGGTAGTCCTTTCCACTAGGGGAAGGCTCCCACCTGGCCCCCCCAATATTGCCAAATTAATGTTTTCTAGTCTCTCTCTTCGTTTGCTTTTAGCCTCCTTCAGAACCTGAACCCTGAACCGGGAACCCTGAACCACGCAGGATGTGGAAAGAGGTTCCCACAGTTTCTCCCATCAATGTCTCTCTCTCTCTCTCTCTCTTTCTCCCTCCCTCTCTCTCTAAAAATAAATAAAAATATACCCTCAGGTAAGGATTAAAAAAAGAAAAAGAAGAAAGAAAAAGGAATTCCTGGAATCTGTAACAAGTCTTAAGGACATTTTGCTAAATGAAATAAGCCAGTCATAGAAGGACAGATACTATATAATTCAAATTTACATGACTGTCTAAAATAGTCAAAATTTTAGAAGCAAAAAAATAAAATTGTGGGGTTGTCAAGGGGTTGGGGAATAGGAAAATTGGGGACTGATAACAAATGGGTATGAAATTTCAATTACATGGTGCAGTGATGCGTGAAGGCAGCCTAATATATGGTGACAAAAAATGATTTGACTTTGGGTGGTGGGCACACAGTTTAATATACAGTTATTGATTATAGAAATGTACACTTGAAATATATATGATACTCTGGTGCATGGAGTTATGCTCAAACAAATTGAGCCACACTGGCCAGGGTAGAAGTTGGGTTTTAAAAAATAAATTTTGAAGGCTCACATTCATACAATTGACAGACTGATAGCCAACTGTTAACTTATCTAGAAAGACACTGCAGATAGTTACCATGATAAGGATTTAAAAATCATTGCTAGTCCATTTTTTATATTATGAGTATTATGCATCTTTTTTAGTAAGTTCAAATAAGAATATAATAATACTCTTATGTATTTTAAGTAAGCCTTTCTTTTAAACAAGCTTTGATGAAACATTTTATTGTAATATAACATTTTGAGAACTGATTTGAAACAGTTTTAAAATAAACCTTAATATCTAGTTTCTTAGAAGTCAACCTAAGTAAACTACTTCATGTAGATACTGACAGAGAAATAATGTGGATATCAATTTCCAATAAGATAATTTCCTTTAAGGTAAGATCAGACCCCTGTATATGTTTCAAAAAAATCGCTTTATAAAAGTGTCAGATTCACTGAAATCATTTATTTGCTGAAGATCATAACTCTGGAGAAAATTCACAAACTGGAACAATTTAAACAAAAACTAGGGCTTAACTTAGAATTTTAGCACATCTCAGCCTAAGTGGTTTATTACTGGGTGTTTCATATCTTAATAAACAATTAACAAACAAACAAACAAGAAAGTGTGTCCAGACCTGGCCAAGAAGCTGTTGGTTGGAGCACTGGCCCGTGTATCAAAAGATTGTGGCTCTAATTCTTGATCTTGGCAAATAACTAGGTTGTGGATTTGATTCTCACTTGGGGCACACATGGGAAGCAACCAATGGGTGGTTCTCTCTCTCATCAATATTCCTCTCTCTCTCTCTCTCACAAACCAATAACCATATCCTTGGGTCAGAATAAAAAATAAAATAAAAACAAAGAAAGTACATCTAGAGTATGTGATATAGACTGGGACTCATACATTCTTTAAGAACTTACAGAATAGAAAACATATAATACACTATATAATATACTTCTACAAGCTTGTTAAGAATTGCCATCTGTGTCTATGACAAATATTGATAACTAGTGACCCAGTTATTAATTTGTGCACATTAAAAGGGAATTAAATAGAGGAACTATTTTAATATTGCTATTTGCCCTTTCTCTATAATAGAAGTGTCAGAGATGAAAGTTAGTAAAATGTATATGAAAATCTTCCTCCTGTCAGGAGTCTCGGGCGTGCCACAGGAACCAGAATCAAGTCCCTGCCCACCCACATGCGCCTTGAAATCACACAAGAACCAGACCTGGCCAATCTCTGTCAAGTCCCACCAGGTAGGAGGCATGGCCTCAGGTCTTCTAGTCCAGTGCTGGGGCAGGGAACATGGCCTGGGGTCCCCTATCAAGCCCTGCCAAGCTGCGGGTGCAGCCTGAGGTCCCTCAGCCAGGTGCTGGGGAGGAGGATATGGCTTGAGATTCTCTATCAAGCCCCACTAGGCAGGGGGGCACAGCCTCAGGTACCTGCGGATTACTTGTTAAGTCTTGTTACAGGAACTGGGACTCCACTGTGGGCCCAGCCATCTTGTGTTACAGAATCCCTGCCTCCGCTGTCAGCACAACCATTTTGTTACAATGTCATGGTTAATTTGCACATTCCCTCTTTATTAGATAGGATTGTTTTTGTTTATAATATTCTGGTCAGGTTTTTGTATGATTTCTTGCATTTTTGTAGAATATAAAAGACTTTTAAATACTTGAAGCTGATGATATTGATATCTGAATTTATCAGATACTTAGGATATAAAGGCAGAAAAAAATAACAAAAATAATTTGGCACAATTTTCTTTCTTTCTCATTAGTCAAGAATTATTCGTTAAGAATTTTATATACCTCAAGCATATTTAAAATGTCCTAGAAGTTGGACTTGGTGACAAAAACTTTGAGAAAAGATAAATGAAAACAGCATCTTTACTATCCAATTTCATTCTTTAATAACCCACTGCTAATTAAGCAAACACATCTGTGAGCCCTTTCTAACTAACAATTGAGTGCATCTTAATTTTTTAAGGTAAAAAATAATTTTATTTAAAATGCTTTCATCAGAAAGGGTGTCCTAACACAGAATAGAAATGTAAATCTCAATCTTAAGCATGTTTTCCATCATATATTCATAACAAACTAATTAGCATGCCCAGAGAGCTCTCAAATATCCAGTGTGCTCTTGATATAGATTTATTTACTTTGTCTGTAATATTCATTGAATAACTGAGTTTTATAACTAGAAAAGTTAAGTTTCAACATTATAAGATATGGTGATATCACTGATACTATTATTGACTTAAGATTTATTTTTAAAAATCTTGTTGCTAAATATATATTCATTTGTGAGATATTTTGACAGAAATTATATTGAATGTCCATATTTTATATAAAAAAGCTTTACTTAAACATTAAAAATAATACAATGTTACCCTAGCCAGTTTGGCTCAATGGATAGAGTGTCACAGCCTGTAAACTAAAAGGTCCTAGTTTGATCCCTCATCAGGGCACATGCTCAGGTTGTGGGCTCGATCTCCCAATAGGGGGTGTGCAGGAGGCAGCCAATTAATGATTCTCTCTCATCATTGATGTTTATATCTCTCTCTCCTTCTCCTTTCCTCTCTGAAATTAATAAAAATACATTTAAAATAATAATAATAATACAGTTACATTGGAAGGAATTCAATTACTAAGGGAATGGTAAAAGGAATATGTACCTGCATGTCTTTATCTATCTTATTAGATTTATAATAATAAATTCAAAGTAAAATATAATTCATTTTGTATATCATGTGATACAACTGAAACAAGGCAGACTTTTACATAAAAATAAAGGCAAAGAAAAGTCCTCAGGAATGAAATTAGAGAATCACTCTGAGTCACAATGAATTGGAAACGATCTATAATAATAAAATTAAACTCCTGGAACCCAAGTGGCCTCAGGATATACTAGTACAATCTCAGAACATGCTGAATGATACCAGTGTTTTGCCACCAAGCCATCTAAATAAATAAAAAGTGGATATTTTCTCATGCACTTAATATAACTAGTGACATTTCAAAACATAATTATATGTTTTTCAAAGTATTTTTTTGCTTGAAATAAATATATGAAACTGACATCTTTGTGATAACTCCATCCCCCTTCAAGCAATAGCACCCTTTAATCCTCAATGACAGTATACTGCAGAGGTCTTTCTGTCCATGAACCTTGAACCAGATAAGGTAAGTAGTCCTCTGAGTGAGAGGACTTTGGAGTGTCTTTTCCTCCAAATCCAGGTATCCTGGCAAAGAATTGGGTCAGCTGACTCATGTTGACTTAGCAGTAAAGAGATAAATGGTCCTTACCATGGTACACAGGCACATAGATCACTGGCACCTATTCATCTTACCTAATAATAGACAAACATGTAAATTGACTATACCTCTGTTCCACCCACAGACAATCAGGAGTGATATGCAAATTTACCCAACAAATATGGTAGTTAATTTGCATACAGAGGCAAGTAGAGCATCTGCCCCATCCCCAGTCTCTCAGGGCCTCTGGACAGCATGGGAAAGCAGAGCTGGAGCAGAAAGAGGTGGCTCCTGGAGCGGAAAAAGAAGCTTCAGACAGGAGCAGAAAGGGGCTGGGCTGGGGAGCAGAAAGGTGGTGCTGGAAGCCAGGGAAAGGAAAGACCATCCTAGCATGAATCTTTGTGCATCCGGCTTCTAGTTTAACACTAGAGACCCAGTGCATGAAATTTGTGAATGGGAAGAGGGGGTCCCCTTAGCCCAGCCTGTACTCTCTCCAATCTGGGACCCCTCGGTGGATGTCTGACTGCTGGTTTTGGTGCGATCCCAGGGATCCGGCCTAAACCAGCAGTTGGATATCCCTCTCACAATCTGGGACCACTGGCTTCTAATGCTCACCGGCCTGCCTAATTGCCCCTAACTGCCCCCTCTTCCAGTTTGATCACCCCCACTACCCCCCTCTGTCAGCCTGGTTGCCCCTAACAGCCCTCCCCCACCAGCCTGGTTGCCCACTAGTGCCCCCCCTCCTGCATGGTCACCCCCAATTGCCCCCGCCTTGTTGGCCTGATCGCCCCATGGAACCTGCCATTTGATTGTTATTGTGAGGGCTTCGTGACCATTTTGCCTATTACCCTTTTATCAGTATAGATACTAGAAGCCTGGTACATGAAATTTGTGCACTTGAGGGAGGGGGGTCCCCTACCCTGACCTGTGCCCTGTCACAGTGCAGGAGCCCCACGATCAATCACCCCAAAGAGGTAGGCCCTCGTATGGGGCTCCTTGATGGATTGCCCCAAAGAGGTAGGCTGAAGTCAGGTGGAGCTGGGGGACCCCCAGGCAGGCCTCACCTCATGGAGCCAGGGAACCCACCTCCTCCCGGCTCTGTTGTGCACACAGCCATCTTGTGATGACTACTTAGGCTTTTATTAGTAAGGATGGCATATTTGGGAAAAATATATAAATCTAAAGTAATCAGACTGACCTAACTTATCTTTACAACAACAGAAGAATTCCAGGTCCCACAGTCAATATGGAAAAAAAAAAAATTCTCATTTGTCTAGTTTCCAGTGGCTATTTCCACTATTGTGAATTATAAGTTTATGGGTTTTTAAATCTATTCCATTAGATGCGAACCATCCTCACACACACACACAAAAAAATAGTTTTCAGGAATATTACAGGAAGCTTCAAATAAGCAAGTATATATTCCCTCAATTGTATTGGCTTGATTATAATGTAGTAAATGTAGCACTTGTTTTTTTACTGATCCACATAGATTGGGAGAAGAAAAAAAGAATGTTCCTCTCACTTTATCCTTTTATTCCTACTGTTTCCTTTGTTGTCCTTAAAAAGGTTTTCAGGTTGGTTGATACATATTTAGCAAAAGAGAAAAATGAAAATTCAAGTAGTTACCTTCCACTGTCATTCTACCTTAACCCTAATGATCCCAACCCTCTGAAAGACAAGTAAGTGAATCTGATGAACAACAAAAAGACTATCTACTATCTATGGTCCTTGAGCATATCAAAAGAGAAGTATAGATTGTTTCTATCTTTGCCTATTTTCACTGCTGATAAGTAAGTTACAGGGGGAAATATCTGGTAACAGGGTACATTTTAATTGCAGCATAATGTTAAATGTTCCATATGAAATAATTTAACCTAACACTCATATTCTTGAAAAGAATAATAATTGATATAAAATAGGTTTCATCCAATTAATTATTTATATAATAGTAACTTTGTGATAATCAGGGTATAGGTTCCTTGGAATAGGTTACTGAAGGAAATGTGCTTCTTAGATAGAAGACCGTGATCTACCACTAGACTAGAGATCTACCAGGACTTTATTAGAATCAATTTTCAATTAGTTTCAGCTTTTTGTGAAAGTCTAAAATTAAACAAATCCCACAGGAGAGCAATAATCAACAAGCATAGATAGTGTAATAAAATAAACAAAAACTTTAGAATATTTTCTATAATTCATTGAGTGAACAAAAGATCAAACAAATAATCCTTTCTCATAATATATTTAAGTAGGTGTAAGAGCCTAGATGATCCAACGCAAGGAAGAGAGAAGTTGTTGTATCCCTGAAATCCACTTAATTCATGTGACAAATATGTTAGAAGACTTATACATAGTGCTTAGCTCCGATGCCTGGGTAGCTGGAATGGCAGCCTCAAGTGAACAGGGGACAGATACCAGAGATTGAGCTTGGGGCTTTGTAACACCTGAGAGAGGGCTTGGAGCTTTGTAACTGTACTCTTTTCCTTTCCTTACATGTTCCACAAAGACCAGGAAAGCACAGGAACCCTAGCTCAGAATCAACCCAGTTCAGCTAGAAAAAATAACATCATATAAAACAAACTAAAGTGAGTCTGGGATGGGGGTAGAAAAGAAAGAGTAAAGGCAAACCCTAGCCAGTTTTTCTCAGACGATAGAGCTTCTGTCTATGGACCAAAGGGTCTCAGGTTCGATTTGTGTCAAGAGCACATACCTTGGTTGCAGGCTCTTCCCCAGTGTGTGCAGGAGAAAACTAAACAATACATTCCTCTCATTTCTCTCACCTCAATGTTTCTCTCTGTCTTTCCCTCTCTCTTCCATCCTCCTTAAAAATCAATGGGAATATATACTCTAGGGAGGATTAACAACAACAAAAAAATGGTACAATCCAATAAGCATGTCTTTGATCCTTTCTCATCCCTTTCCTTTCACTCTGTGAAGTAATTACAATCATCTAGAGTAAGCTTTACAGAAGTAGCATTGCCGTAGTCAGTGATACAGAGATTCATTGAGAGGCAAAACTTCCTGATTATATGAACCAAGTGAGTTTTCAACTCAGACTATAACATCTGACTTTTTGTTTTAGGATATATCCCCCTATCCTCACCATATACATTGACATCAACTCACCAGGAGAAAAAGTGGGACAGGGAATTTCATTTGCCAACCCAAATGAGAAAGAAAGATGATTCTTACAAGGGAATATTATATAATGTTATATCAAGAAATACAGTCATAATGTAGAAAGATATAGATTAGAAGAATAAGAAAAAATAAACAACAGAAGAATGAATAAAGTAATCTGAACATGATTTAAGATAAGCCTCAACTATTTTCAAAAGAATAGAGTAAAAATACCTTCCTGGCTCACAGTGATATTTAAAGGGCCACCAAGGCCATGCTTAAAAAATCAAGGCAGAGCGTTTGGTGTGAGGATGAAAACAGGAGTTCTGTAACTGGAACTCTGATACAAGATGCAAAACCACTTGAAGAAGAGTAAAGTTGAAAAAATTAGAAGACCAGAACAAAAAGATAGTTCCTTACAGCAAAATGGACATAATAGCAAACCTGAAAATAAAGTAATAAACATGCACACAGGATTGTGGCCTTCAATTCTGATCTGAACATAGGAATGAGTCAAAATGAAATAAAATTTTCCAATATGAAAATGATATTATTCTTATTGATTTGACTTCAATATTATAAATTACAACAAAGTGGTACACTGAATTTAGGAAATAGGTTGTTTATTTATTACATTACTTAAAGAATAATTGAACATTGACTAAAATAAAATAAACGTAATGGTTAGAAAGATGAATGCCTCTCAGAAAAAAAAAAAACACAACTTCTTTACATACATACATGGCCTTAACTGAGTTTTAAGAGGTTATAGAGAGTAGCTTTCTTCAAGAACAAATTCTAAGATATAAAAAGCTCATTTCTCTCATATACTGAGATTAGCTTCTATAACAGCATGCCTTATCAATTGATAATGATTATAAATTGTGATGGACAAGAATAATCAATATAGGGAGCAACATTCCAGGAATTATGTTAAATGTTATTTTCTTGAATTAAATCACAGGTATTTTAAAGCTATTTTTTCTTAAAGTAACTGTCTTTCCAGTAGAATGTAAATCAGTTACTAACTTTACTTCTAGCATTCACCACTAGAAGTAAATCTTTTCTTTTTTAAATTCCATAGCATAAAATGAATGTGTCTTTATGTTATATCACATATAATTTTTCTGTGGATGAAAAAAAGGTGAATCAGTTTGAGCCATTTTTTTCCACTTAAAATAAATCATACATCCTTTAGACACTACTTCATGATCAAATCTCACATTTTGTGAAATTCCTCTTAATGTATGCAATAATATGTAATTTTATATACAATGTATCCAAGAGTGATGATATGTATTGCTTTATATCTAACTTTGTCAAGAAACAACAAAAAAAGGTGAACATTGAAAAAATCAAAATCAACTCAACTATTTAATTTTTTTTAGGTGAAAATTAGTTCAATCCTTTTTTTTAAGGTAGAAAATAGTTATTATCACCTTAGTCTTTAAAAAAAGTACTTGTGTATCAAAAACATTTATAAATAAATCTGAATTCCTAAGATTTAGATATTTTCCCATATATAAGTGAAATAATATACATATCCATATACTAACACATATGATTTTTATGTGACTGTGTCACATAGGTTACATACAAGTTAAAATTTTATTTTGCAAATTTAAGTGGCAAATAAAAATGTTTGTTTATTAAAAACACACACACACACACACACACACACACACACACACACACAGACACTCAGACCAGCAAATGAGTGGGTAAAAAAAGCAATGGTATATTTATACATTGAAATACTACACAGCTTTAAAAATGAAGGAACTCATCCTTTGCAATAGCATGGATGGATATGGAGAGTATTATGTTAAGTAAAATAAGTCAGTCAGAAAAAGAAAAGCACCATATGATTTCACTAATATGTGGAATTTAATTAACAAAATAAACTGGAGAACGATATGGAACCAGAAGCATGGATACATTGGTCAGACTAGCCTGTGCCCAAGGTGGGGGGAATACAAGGGGTGACTGGGTTAAAGAAGATGAGGGGATTAGTAAAGAACATATATGTGTACCCCATGGACAAGGATAAAGTTGGATGGAGGCCAGGGAGGGGAGGCTGGTGGGTGAAGGTGGGCAAAGAGTGAGGAAAAGCAATACTTGCAATTATGTCAACATTAAAATTTCTAATAAAGATTTAGATAATTAAAATAGAATAACTGTTTTGTTTTTAAATTTTCTTATAATTCACTCAATTTTCTATGTTACTTTGCAAATAAATATAGTTTGATTCATAATCACCTAACTTTTGGGAAGGTAAAAGATTAAAAATATTATAATTAGAAGACAAC
>PVJN01018858.1:0-37532 GCA_004026805.1 Lasiurus borealis
GCCCCCTATTGGGGATGTGCTTCCAGCCAAGGTACATGCCCTTGACCGGAATCGAACCTGGGACCCTTCAGCCCGCAGGCCGACGCTCTATCCGTTGAGCACATTGGCTAGAGCTGCTCTGTGAAGTGTTAATATCACCAGCAAGTAACCTAGTCTTCCCAATGGGTCAGGGCAGAGAAGGTGGGACTAGGATCCTTCTGACCGGCCTTGCACCCCCACAGGGGAGAGGCCAGCCAGGCTGGGGACTTCCTGTGGGGTCTGAGGTCAGAGACAGTGAGGAGATTGCTGTGCAGGAAGTTTCCCAACCCCTGTGTGCGCAGGCCCCAGCGAACGGCGGGGGGGCGGGCTGTGGGAGGAGCTACCAGTGGTAGTCACAGCCTTGGGGGTGCTCTATGACTTATTTCTTTGAGCCTCTTTTTTGTTTTTAATATATTTTTATTGGTTTTTAGAAAGAGGAAAGGAGGAGGGGGAGAGAGAAACATCAATGATGAGAATCATGGATCAGATGCCTGCTGCACGCCGCCTACTGGGGATCGAGCCCGCAACCCCAGGCGTGTGCCCTTGACCGGAATTGAACCCCCGGGATTCTTCAGTCCCCAGGCCCATGCTCTATCTGCTGAGCCACACCTGCTAGGACCTCTTTCCAAGTGGAGGAGTGGCCTGAACTTGGGGCCACCCTGGCCTGAGTTTGGAAATCATCACCGCTTTCCAGCTGTGAGGTCACACACACAAACCAACAAACGGCAAAGAAGGCGGAGCTACGGGTTTCCCGAAGACGGAGGTTGCAGCCAGACCCACCCTCGACTTTTCCTTGTTCACAGTTTGTTGTTGTTAATCTATTTTATTGTTTTTTTACAGAGAGCAAGGGAGAGGGATAGAGGGTTAGAAACATCGATCAGTCGCCTCCTGCACACCCCCCACACTGGGGATGTGCCCACAACCCAGGTACACGCCCTTGACCGGAATTGAACCTGGGACCCTGGAGTCTGCAGGCCGATGCTCTATCCACTGAGCCACACCAGTTAAGGCCACAGAGAGTTTTGAAAATTCAGACGTACTCACTCCTATGTGGGCTCTAATGAACAAAAGGTGCTGATGAGCCGAAACCGGTTTGGCTCAGTGGATAGAGTGTCAGCCTTCGGACTGGGGGGTCCCGGGTTCGATTCCGGTCAAGAGCATGTATCCTGGTTGCGAGCACATCCCCAGTGGGAGGCGTGCAGGAGGCGGCTGATCGATGTCTCTCTCTCATGGATGTTTCTGGCTTTCTATCCCTTTCCCTTCCTCTCTGTGAAAAATCAATAAAATATATATTTTTTAAAAATCAATAAAAAATTTTTAAAAAAGGTGCTGATGAACGGAGTGGGCCTAGAGACATGGGAGCAGGGAACAGGGTGAGGAATCTTGGAGGGAAGGCGGGATCCCTCAACCTGCTTTAGGCCAGCCCTGAGCCCACTAAGGTGAACAAGCCAGAGCTATTTCTATTGACTTCAGAGAGAGGAAGGGAGAGGGAGAAACGCGATGTGTGAAACCCCAAACCTGGGTGTGTGTCCTGAACTCCGCCCCCTCCCACCCCCCGAAAACAACCACGGAGTCTCCGACCACCGAGCCCACGGGCCAGCCACAGGCACTGGTGAGGTGCAGAAGTGTGTGTGGCGGGGGGAGCTTTCTCAGGCGTGGGATGACTCCTGCGATTTTTTGATTTCCTAACCGCCCCCACTTCCTCTTCTCAGCAAACCCACTGGGTGAGCAGCAGGGCAGGAGGGAACCCCAGCGGGAGGAAGCATTATTTCCACAGCTTTCCTGTCTCTCTCCGGCCCCGCGCGGGCCAGGAGAAGGTGGGCACGGTGGGGCCGCGGGCGCTGCGGGTAGGCGCCTCCTGGACTCCAGCTTGTGCCCGGCCAGGGGCGCGGCGGGGATCACGGCGCCCCCATGCCGGGGGCCGCGGCCAGCGATGGCCTCTGCCGCCTGTCCGCCTACTTGGAAGAGCTGGAGGCCTCGGAGCTGAAGAAGTTCAAGCTGTACCTGGGGGTGGCGACGGAGACGCGGGAGGACAGGATCCCACAGGGGCGCATGGAGTCCGCGGGTCCCGTGGAGATGGCCCGGCTGCTGGTGGCGCACTGCGGGGTGCGGGAGGCCTGGCTGCTGGCGCTGAGCACCTTCCAGCGGATCCACAGGAGGGACCTGTGGGAGAGAGCGCGCGGGGAGGACCTGGTGAGGGGTAAGGCAGGCTGCAACCCGCCCTTCCCTCCTCCGGGCGGATCACCGCGGAGCGCACCGGACCTGGGCGCGAACTAGCACCCTGGCCCCTGTTTGTTGAGATATTAATATTAATATTAATATTTGTGTAAATGTATTTACATTTATTTTTATATCTATATAAATACATTTACATTTATATTTACATAAATATATTTATATTTTATTTTATTTATATTTATGTAAATATGTTTACATTTACATTTATATCTATAGAAATATACTTACATTTACATAAATATATTTATGTAAATATATTTATTTTATGTTTTATATATATTTTATTGATTTTTTACAAAGAGCAAGGAAGAGGGATAGAGTTAGAAACATCAATGAGAGAGAAACATCCATCAGCTGCCTCCTGCACGCCCGCTGCTGTGCCTGCCACCAAGGTACATGCCCTTGGTCAGAATCGAACATGGGACCTTTCAGTCTGCCGGCCGAAGCTCTATCCACTGAGCCAAACCAGTTAGGACTGAAATATGTTTTTATTGCCCTCTAGCCAGCTTAGCTCAGCGGATAGAGCATCAGCTTCCAGACTGAAGGGTCCCAGGTTTGATTTTGGCCAAGGGCACATGCCAAGACTGGGGGCTCCATCTCCAGGGAGATTTGGGGGAGAGGGCGTGCAGGAGGCAGTCAATTGGTGGTTCTCTCTCATCACTGATGTTCCTATCTTTCTCTCCTTCTCCATTCCTCTCTGAAATTAATAAAGAAATATATATATTTTTAAAAAGAAATATATTTTTATTAATTTCAGAGGAGGGAGAAGGAGAGAGAAACATCCATGATGAGCCCTAACCGGGTTTGGCTCAGTGCTTCAGTCCACAGGCTAGGCTCTATCCACTGAACCAAACCGAAAAATCTTTATTGTTGAAAGTATGACATAGGTCCTCCTTTTACCCCCATTAACCTCCTTCAGCCTACTTCCATTCCCCTCCCCCCCCACCATCACCACCCCATTGTCTGTGTCCACAGGTTAAGCATATATGCATACAAGTGGTGTTTATTTTCTAAGCTCTGAATTCTCCATGCCATGAGAAATAAGGCCCACTGATCAGAGATCTTGTTTCTTGCTATGCATCCAATGCCTTAAAAAATGCCTGGTGCCATATATAGACAATGCATGATGAATGAATAAGTGCATGGATGAAAAGGTGGAAAGATGGATGAATGATGGATGGATGGATAGATGGATGGATGGATGATGGATGGAAAGGTGGGAGGATGGAATAATGGATTGATGAATGGATGAATGGAAAGGTGGAAGGATGGATGAGACATGGCCCAGAGCTGAAGGGGAGGGAGGAAGTCAGAACTTCCTGCTTGAGGACTTTCATAGGAGGGATGGAGGTTACGAAGAACAAGTGTTCTCCACAATTGTGAATATGAGGTGACAGCTGAGCATTCTGGGGGGTGGTGGGCAGGGAATTATCATGTAGACCATCTGGGCTTGTTGTAGGGTACCCCGAATCTCACCAGGAACGTCTCAAAAAGTCAAATTATGGAGTCATTCATTCAAAGGCCGGCAGCTACGAGGGGCAACAGCGCTCCAGATCTCGCAGCCCCGAAAGCTCGCCACATCCGGCTGGTATTGGCAGGAGAGTATCACAAAGGCATTGATTACATCTGTGGGTTTGGAATGAGGAGAAACCGGGTTTGCACAAAGCAGTTACAGAAGCGAAACTGAGCAAGTTAGTTTTCGATAAAGATTAAGTATCATTGTGGGTCAACAGATCGATCGCTGAATCAACAGGAACGCATTATCTGGAGCCACTGAAGCAATTTAGGGTAACTGTGCTTTCTTGGTTCCCAGGACAATGGGATATTCAAACCACCATCCATGAGTGTTCAATCGATTGGGATAGCAGGTACAAGTTCAGAAAATCAAAGTACCGTATTTTCTGGTGTATAAGACAACTGGACGTATAAGAGGACCCCCATCTTTTCCAGTTAAAATATAGAGTTTGGGCCAAAACCGGTTTTAGAGTGTCGGCCTGCGGACTGAAAGGTCCCGGGTTCGATTCCGGTCAAGGGCATGTACCTTGGTTGCGAGCAAATCCCCAGTGGGGGGTGTGCAGGAGGCAGCTGATCGATGTTTCTCTCTCATCAAAGTTTCTGACTCTCTATCTCTCTCCCTTCCTCTCTGTAAAAAATTAATAAAATAGCCGAAACCGGTTTGGCTCAGTGGATAGAGCGTCGGCCTGTGGACTGAAAGGTTCCAGGTTCGATTCCAGTCAAGGGCATGTATCCTGGTTGCGGGCACATCCCCAGAAGGGGGCGTGCAGGAGGCGGCTGATCGATGTCTCTCTCTCATTGATGTTTCTGACTTTCTATCCCTCTCCCTTCCTCTCTGTAAAAAATCAATAATATTTAAAAAATTAATAAAATATTTTTTAAAAATATAGAGAGTTTGGGATATACTCGTCCTATAAGACGCTCCCCCGCCCCCCCCCCCGGGTATAAGACGACCCCCAATTTTTGAGAACGTTTTCCTGGGTTAAAAAGTCATCTTATATGCCAGAAAATATGGGTAACTCTTCTATTATTTTGGCAAGCAAATAAGTACCGAAGCCAAAACAGCAGGGTTCACATTAAAGTCAAAACTGCACTTTCTGCCCAAGATGATCGCTACCCTACTTCAGGGTCACGGTAGCCTGTCGGCTAGAGGTGTGCCAACCAACCTCCCCAAATGTCCCTTTCAGATGCCCCGCCCGATGGCCCATGCCCCCTGGGGAGCCAGCCCGCATGCTCCTTGGAAGTCTTGGCTGGAACGCAGAGAAAAGGTGAGCCCCGAGCCTGGTGCCTGCTCGCAGGCAGAGAGCATTACGTGCCACACCATCCAATGGGGAAGAGGTCGAACAAAACAGGCCTTACTTCCTCCTTCGAACGTAACGGGGAGTCTTAGGGTGGGCGGTTGGCGGCTGCAGGATGCAGGCGATGGGTTCGGAGCACCACCCAGAGCCCCAGCTTCTTCCAGTGTGGTGATGCCCTGTGGACTTTTGTCCCGGGGCCGATCATGTCAACAAATCAATATATATATATATATATATATATAATTTTTTTATTTTATTGATTTTTTAACAGAGAGGAAGGGAGAGGGATAGAGAGTTAGAAACATTTATGAGAGACATCGATCAGCTGCCTCCTGCACGCCTGCTACTGGGGATGTGCCTCAACCAGGATACATGCCCTTGACCGGAATCGAACCTGGGACCTTTCAGTCCTCAGGCCGACGCTCTATCCACTGAGCCAAACTGGTTTCGGCAATAAACATTTATTTTAAGAGAATAAATCAACGAGTGCAGCAATAAGAGGAACAATAAATTGATGTTTCTCTCTTCTTTTAAGAAATATATTTTACTGACTTTTTACACAGAGGAAGGGAGAGAGGGAGAGTTAGAAACGTCGATGGGAGAGAAACATCAATCTGCTGCGTCCTGTGCTCACAACCAAGGTACATGGCCTTGACCAGAATCGAACCCAGGACCCTTCAGTCCGCAGGCTGACGCTCTATCCACTGAGCCACACCGGTGAGGGTACTTATATGCTTACTGACTAGGGAGAGGGAGAGGGAGAGACATCAATGATGAGAATCATCCATAGGCTGCCTCCTGCGCGCCCCCTAGTGGGTACGGAGCCCGTGGCATGTGCCCAGAGCAGGAATCACAGGGGCGCCATCGCCCTGCCGGGCTTTAGCTCACGAATTCCCGGGAGCTTGCTGATGAGTGTCCCCACTCCCCACTCCCCGCAACCCTCCGTCCCTCTCCCGCAGATCCCCGGGAAGCCTACCGGGACCACATCCGCAGGAAATTCCGGCTGATGGAGGACCGCAACGCGCGCCTGGGCGAGTGCGTCAACTTCAGCCACCGGTACACGCGGCTGCTGCTGGTGAAGGAGCACCCCAGCCCGCTTCGGGCCCGGCATAAGCTGCTGGACACGGGCCGGGCCCACGCGAGGGCGGGGGGACCCCCGGCCAGCCTCATCCAGATGGACAGCCTGTTCGAGCCGGACGCCGAGCGGCCGGAGCCCCCGCGCACCGTGGTCCTGCAGGGCGCGGCGGGCATGGGCAAGTCCATGCTGGCCCACAAGGCGATGCTGGACTGGGCGGACGGCCGGCTCTTCCAGGGCCGCTTCGACTACGTCTTCTACATCAACTGCCGCGAGGTGAGCCGCGGCGCGCCCGAGCGCAGCGCGCGGGACCTGCTCGCGGGCTGCTGGCCGGAGCCCGGCGCGCCGCTCGGGGAGCTGCTGCGGTTCCCCGAGCGCCTGCTGTTCGTCATCGACGGCTTCGACGAGCTCCAGCCCTCCTCCCACGCCCCCCGCGCGCCCCGGTGCCGGGGCTGGGAGGAGAGGCGGCCGCCGGAGCTGCTGCTCGGCAGCCTGATCCGCAAGCAGCTGCTGCCGGGGGCGTCGCTGCTCATCACCACGCGGCCCGCGGCGCTGGAGAGGCTGCAGCGGCTGCTCGAGCACCCCCGGCACGTGGAGATCCTGGGGTTCTCGGAGGCCGCGCGGAAGGAGTACGTCTACAAGTACTTCCGGGACGCCGAGCAGGCCCGCCACGTCTTCAACTTCGTGCGGGACAACGAGCCCCTGTTCGCGCTGTGCTTCGTGCCGCTGGTGTGCTGGGTGGTGTGCACCTGCCTCAAGCAGCAGCTGGAGGGCGGGGGGCTCCGCCGGCAGGCCACGCGCACCACCACGGCCGTCTACCTGCTCTACCTGCGGAGCCTGGTGCAGCCCCCGCCGGGGTCCCCCACGCGCCAGCCGCCCCGCAACCAGACGGGCCTGTGCTCCTTGGCGGCCGACGGCCTCTGGAGCCGCAAGATCCTCTTCGAGGAGCAGGACCTGCGGAGGCACGGCCTGGACGGGGCGGACGTCTCCTCCTTCCTCAACACCAACATCTTCCAGAAGGACATCAACTGCGAGAAGTTCTACAGCTTCATCCACCTGAGCTTCCAGGAGTTCTTCGCCGCCATGTACTACGTCCTGGACGGGGCGGGCCCGGGCGCCGGGCCGGAGCGGAGCCTGGCCAGGCTGCTGGCCGAGTACGGGCTCTCGGAGAGGAGCGCCCTGGCCCTCACCGTGCGCTTCCTGTTCGGGCTGCTGAACGCCGAGGCCCGGAGCTGCCTGGAGCAGACGCTGGGCTGGCCGGTGTCCCGCGGCGTGCGGGCGGAGCTGCTGGAGTGGATCCGGGGCACGGCGCTGAGCGAGGGCTGCACGCTGCAGCGGGGCGCCCTGGAGCTGCTCAGCTGCCTCTACGAGATCCAGGAGGAGGCGTTCATCCGGCGGGCCCTGCGCCCCTTCCAGGTGGTGGTGGTCGGCAACCTGGCCACCAAGATGGAGCACGCCGTCTGCGCCTTCTGCCTGAGGCACTGCAGCGACGCCCGGGTGCTGCACCTGCACGGGGCCGCCTACCGGGCGGACCAGGAGGAGGGGGAGCAGCAGGAGGACCAGGAGGAGCAGGAGCGGGAGCAGGAGCGGCAGGAGGAGGGGGGAGCTCCCTCTCGCAGCCCAGGGAGGAATGTTCTGCCCGACGCCTACGGCGAACACCTGGCCACGGCTCTGAGCACCAACCCGAACCTGGTCGAGCTGGCGTTCTACCACAATGCCCTGGGGAGCCGGGGGGTGCGGCTGCTGTGCCAGGGGCTCAGACACCCCAACTGCAAACTTCAGAACCTCAGGTGAGTCTGGCTGGTGGTGGGAGCTTCCGGGGGTCCCACACGCCCTCGCGTTGGGCTCTGAAGGAAAAGAACTCAGGCCCTCGCTGGTGTGGCTCAGTAGAGAGAGTGCCGGCCTGTGGACGGAAGGGTCCCGGGTTCGATTCCGGCCAAGGGCACATTCCTGGGTTGCAGGCTCGATCCCCAGTCGGGGGTATGCAGGAGGCAGTTGATCAATGTTTCTCTCTCATCGATGTGCCTCCCTCTCTGTCCCTCTCCCTTCCTCTCTGAAATCAATAAAAATAATAATAATAATTTTTTAAAAAAAGAAAGAGCAGAAACCTGTGTGGCTCAGTGGATAGAGTGTCAGCCTGCGGACTGAAAGGTCCCAGGTTCGATTCCAGTCTAGGGCATGTACCTTGATTGTGGGCACATCTCCAGTATGGGGTGTGCAGAAGGCAGCTGATCTATGTCTCTCTCTCTCATGGATGTTTCTAACTCTCTATCCCTCTTCCTTCCTCTCTGTAAAACATCAATAAAATATATTTTTTAAAAAGAAAGATGCCCTGGCCGGCTTGGCTCAGTGGATAGAGCGTCAGCCTGTGGACTGAAGGGTCCCAGGTTCGATTCCGGCCAAGGGCACATGCCCAGATTGCAGGCTCGATCCCCAGTGGGGGGCGTGCAGGAGGCAGCTGATCAATGATTTCTTGTCACCATCGATGTTTCTATCTCTCCTTCTCCCTTCCTCTCTGAAATCAATAAAGAAATATATATTTAAAAAAAGAAAGAAAGAAGGAAGGAAGAAAAAAGAAAATGCAGGAGCGTGTGTGACTTTGTTCCAGCTGCCAGCACAAAGGGCCAGCGTCTGGGTGACTTAACCCACAGAAACGTCTCTCTCACAAGTCTGGAGCTGGAAATCCAAGATCCAGGTGTTGTCAGAGTTGGTTCCTCCTGAGGCCTCCTGCCTCGGCTTGTAGAGGGTCTTCCCTCTTCGTGGTGTCTGCCTCCTAGTCTCTCCTTATGAGGACACCAGAACGATTGCACCGGGGCTCATTCTAATGACTTCATTTTCACTGAGCCTGCCCTGGCCACCTAGCTCCATTGGTTCCAGCCTCATCCCCATCCGCCAAGGTTTCAGGTTCCATCCCAGGTCAAGGAACAAATACGCACAACCAATCCTATATAATAAAAGCCTAATGTTCTATGTGTCCCACCATTCGTGGGACCATTCCACCGGTCGCTATGACACACACTGACCACTAGGGGGCAGACGCTCCCATCAGGAGGTTAGCTTGCTGTTGGGGTCCAGCCTATCGGGACTGGGCAAGACAGGCCAGACACGTCCTGGACAAATCTGTGCACCGGCCCTCTAGTAAATGCATAAATAAGTATAACAACAAGTCAGTCTCTCTCTCTCTCATTCTCTCTCTCTCTTTCTTTCTCAAGTAAATAAATATCAACTGCAATGGGCACTCTTAAAAAAGGGGAGGAGGGAGGTTTGCCCGGAACACACAATGGACATGTCTTAGAAGAGGCAAATGCACAGGATAGAAAGCAGAATGGTGACTGTCAGGATGGGAGGACTGAGGCCTGGGGAGTGGTGGATGAATTACAGTTTCTGTTGGGGATGATGGAAAAGTTCTAGGGATGGAAGTGGGACAGTTGCACAACACTGGGAGTACTTCATGCCCCTGCACTATACACTTTTTAAATATATATATATATATATATATATATATATATTATTGATTTTGTACAGAGAGGAAGAGAGAGGGAGAGAGAGTTAGAAACCGATGAGAGAGAAACCGATCAGCTGCCTCCTGCACACTCCCTACTGGGGAGGTACCTGCAACCAAGGTACATGCCCTTGACCGGAATTGAACCTGGGACCTTTGAGTTCACAGGCCAACGCTCTATCCACCAAGCCAAACTGGCTAGGGTTGCCCTGTACACTTAACCATGGTACATTTTATGTTATACTTTTAAAATATATATTTATTTTTTCTTTTCTTTTTTATTGATTTCAGAGAGAGAGGGAGAGGGAGAGAAAGATAGAAACATCCATGATGAAAAAGAATTATGGATTGGCTGCCTCTTCCATGCCTCCCGCTGGGGATGGAACCTGTAACCCAGGCATGTGCCCTTGGCCAGAATTGAACCTGGGACCCTTCCGACCGCAGGCTAATGCTCCATCCCTGGAGTCACACCGGCTAGGGCTGTGTTATGCTTTTAAGGCAGGGTGGCCCTGCCAGGCTGCTTGGATTCCTCTCTCAATGGCAATCTCGGGGAAAGCATTGTGACTGTAAAGCATCAGAAGGGTTCTGTGCTAGTCTTGCTGCTTCTATTTACTTATTTAATATGTTTTTATTTATTTGAGAGAGAGAGGAAGAGAGAGGAGAGAGAGAGAGAGAGAAACATCGACTGGCTGCCTCCCCACCCCCCCACCCCCCTATTGGAGCGTGTGCCCTGCATTGAATGGAACGGGTGACTTCTGGGTACATGGGACGATGCTTAACAAACTGAGCCAGGCCAACCAGGGATGCTTTATTTATTTTATTTATTTTTTTTTGAGGTATAATTCACATACCGGACCACTCTGGCACAATTTTTTTTTTTTTTGAGGACATTGCACAAAATTGTGCAAAACATCACCAAGATCTAATTGCAAAGCGCTTTTTTTAAAAAAAAATTTTATATCTTATTGATTTTTTAAAGAGAGGAAGGGAGAGGGATGGAGAGTTAGAAACATCAATGAGAGAGAGACATTGATCAGCTGTCTCCTGCACGCTCCCCACTGGGGATGTGCCCGCAACCAAGGTCCATGCCCTTGACCGGAATCGAACCTGGGACCCTTCAGTCCAAAGGCTGATCCTCTATCGACAGAGCCAAACCAGTTTCAGCTACAGAATGTTTTCATCAGACCAAGAAGTTACGCACTCCCTCATTCCTCCCCCGAACCTCCTCCCCCCGCAGCCCCTGATACCACTAATCTCCTTTCTCTGAGTTTAGAAAAAAAGGTAAAAATAGACCTAAAAGAAGGAGGGAACCCTAGCCAGTCCCAGGTTCGATTCCAGTCAAGGGCACATGTCTGGGTTGTAGGCTTGATCCCCAGTTGGGGCAGGGGGCAGGGGGTGTGCAGGAGGCAGCCTATCAATGATTCTCTCATCACTTATGTTTCTATCTCTCTCTCCCTCTCCCTTCCTCTCTGAAATCACTTTAAGAGAGAGAGAGAGATCCCTAGCTGGTGTGGTTCAGTGGATAGAGCATCAGCCTTCGGACTGACGGGTCCCAGGTTCGATTCCGGTCAAGGGCATGGACCTTGGTGGCAGGCACATCCCCAGTGGGGAGCGTGCAGGAGGCAGCTGATCGATGTCTCTCTCTCATCGATGTTTCTGACTCTCTGTCCCTCTCCCTTCCTCTCTGTGAAAACATCAATGAAATATATATTTTTTAATAAAAATAATAATAGATGAATGAAAGAAGCGGGCGGGAGAGGAAGGATGAGGGACAGACCCCACCGTGGGCCCGAGGACGTGACCCTCCGCTCCCCTCCCTCCCGTCCAGGCTGAAGAGGTGCCGGGTGCCCGGCGCCGCCTGCCGGGACCTGGCCGCCGCGCTGACCGCCAACAGGAACGTGCTGCGGGTGGACCTGAGCGGCAACCCGCTGGGGCTGCCCGGCGTGAGGCTGCTCTGCGCGGGGCTGCGGCACCCCCAGTGCAGGCTGCAGATGCTCCAGTGAGTCCCCGCCCCGAGCCCGGCCCGCTCTCCCGCCACCCGCCTGGCCCCAAGGCTGAGGGTCCCCGTCTCTCCCTCAGCCTGAGGGCTGCCCTTGGACCCCTGCCCACCCTAACCGACGTGCGCCCAGGGCAATGGGACCCCAGAGCTTTTGGTTGTACGGTTTCCCTTTCCCCCATGCCTCTGGGTAAAGCCGCCCACTTCCTTCCACGCAGAACACCTCCTGTCTGACACTCCGGTCACTGAATGGCAGGGCGGTTTCCCAGCCCCCTCCACGCACTCGCACCCCTGCCACCACCACCCCACTCCCACCTCCCCCAAGCAATTCTCTGCCTCACCAGCTAGGTGTCCTACAATTTCACTCACCTTCTTTAAAAAGAAATGCATATATATATTTGCTTTCAGAGAAGAAGCAAGAGGGAGAGAGAGAGAAAGGCATCAATGATGCTGAAACTGGTGTGGCTCAGTGGATAGAGCGTCCGCCTGCGGACTGAAAGGTCCCAGGTTTGATTATGGTCTAGGGCATGTACCTTGGTTATGGGCACATCCCCAGTGGGGAGCATGCAGGAGGCGGTTGGTCAATGCCTCTCTCTCTCATCGATGTTTCTAACTCTTTATTCCTCTCCCTTCCTCGCTGTAAGAAATCAATAAAATATATTAAAAAAAAAAAAAAAGGGGGTGGAGAATCCAAGATGGCGGCATAGGAGCCCCCGTTCCGCATTCCATTCCCCCAGAGGGGAAAGCTGGAGGCAGCTAATCCATAGTTCTCTCATTATTGATGTTTCTATCCCCTCCTATCCCTTCCTTTCTGAAATCAGTATGTGTGTGTGTGTGTGTGTATAGATTAGAAATTAATTTATTTTATATATTTTTATTGTCTTTTTACAGAGAGAGAGAGAAAGGGATAGTCAGAAACATGAGAGAAACATGGATCAGCCGCCTCCTGCACGCCTCACACTGGGGATGTGCCCGCAACCAAGGTACATGCACCTGACCGGAATGGAACCTGAGACCCTTCAGACCACAGGCTGCTCTATCCACTGAGCCAAACCGGTTAAGGCAATAAAAATGTATTTAAAAAAGAAAAAATATTAAAAAAAAATAAGAACCCCTAGTATTGGCCTGTGGACTGAAGTGCCTACACTGCTGCCTCGCACAACAATTTCAAAACTACAACTAAAAGACAGGACGGACATCATCCAGAACCACAGGAAAGCTGGCGGAGTGGAAGTTCTACAACTAGAGGGAAAGAGAGGGGCTCACAGAGACCCAGAGGAGCTGCAAAAAGTTGAGGTACAGAGACGCACGCGTGGAGAGAGTGGGTGCTGGAGTACCTGCCTGGTTTTCTCTGGCAGGAGGGAGACAGAAACTCCCAACTGCATTGAACCCCTTATTCTACGGCACTAAACCCCAGGTCCAGCGAAACTCATACAGGGGAGCACAGACTGTGAAAAGGGAGAAGTGCATGGAAATTTAGGGGAGTCGAGAAAGGACATAACTCTGGTAGCGCACAGCACTGCACGCAGAGGACCGACTGCTGATCGTGCCGCTGGCTTTCACGAGTGGGTGGGAGACAAGAGTCTCCCAACTGCACCACTTCTAACCTCACTAAACCTCAGTTTCGGGCAAAACCCTGGGGACCTGGGCTCATATGGTCCCAGAGCGCAGATAGGCAGCAGTCTAGAGGCACTGCAGGAGCATGCACGCACAAGGACCGCTCCAGCAATTACCCATTCACATGAGAAACAGGGGCCGTAGAGGGCAGGGCCGACTGGAAGGCAAGGTCATCTGTTAAGCCCTGAGACTCCACCCATCCCAAGCTCAACAGAGAGGCTTTTGCAGTTTTGCAAGTCTGCTATCATAAGGCTGAATCCAACACAGAAGTTCTCCCGGCATAGAGAAAATGCCGAGACAAGGGAAGGGATCACAAACAAAAGAAATGGAGGAAAACAAAGAACTGGATATAAAGTTCAAAACCACGCTTATAAGGTTTTTCAAGAATCTCCTAGAAAAGATGGATAAATTTAGCAAAACCCAAGAGGAGATGAAAAAGAACCAACTAGAGATGCAAAAGAACCAACTAAAAATTAAACATACACTGACTGAATTAAAAAATATTGTACAGAGACCTAAGGCAAGAATCAAGTCAAAAATTTGAAATATAAAGAATCAGAAAACACTCAACTGGAAAAGCAAGAAGAAAAAAGAATCCAAAAACGTGAAGATAATGTAAGGAGCCTCTGGGACAGCTTCAAGCGTACCAACATCAGAATTGTGGGGGTGCCAGAAGAAGAGAGAGAGCAAGATACTGAAAACCTATTTAAAGAAATAATGACTAAAAACATCGACATCTGGTAAAAGAAATAGACTTACAAGCACACAGAACCCCATATAAAAGGAATCCAAAGAAGACTACACCGAGACACATCATAATTAAAATACCAAGAGCAAAAGACAAAGAATGTTAAAAGCAGCAAGAGAAAAACAGTTCATTACCTACAAGGGAGCACCCATACAACTGTCAGCTGATTTCTCAACAGATAGGATGCAGACCAGACAGGAGTGGCAAGAAATTTTCAACGTGATGAATAGCAAGAACCTACAACCAAGAATAATCTATCCAGCAAAGCTATCATTCAGAATTGAAGGGCAGATAAAGAGCTTCACAGATAAGAAAAAGCTAAAGGAGTTCATCAACTCCAAACCAGTATTATATGAAATGCTGAAAGGTACTCTTCAAGAAGAGGAAGAAGAAAAAGGTAAAAGATAAAAAAATTATGAACAACAAATACATATCAAGAAGTGAATCTAAAAATTAAGTGAATTAAAAATTTGATCAACAGAATAAACTGGTGAATATAATAGAAACAGGAGCACAGAAAGGGAGTGGACTGATAATTCTCAGGGGGAAAGGGGGGAGGGGTGTACAGGGAGAGACTGGACAAAAATCATACACCTATGGATGAGGTCAATGGGAGGGAGGTAAGGATAGAGGGAGGGGTGGGAGCTGGGTAGAGGAGAGCTATGGAGGGGAAAAGAGAAACAAATGTAATAATCTGAATAATAAAGATTTAATTTTTTAAAAAAAGCATCAATGATGAGAGAGAATCATTGATTGGCTGCCCCCACTAGGAATCGAGCCCACAACCCGGGCATGCGCCCTGATTGGGGATAGAACCCAGAACCTTTCAGTCCCCAGGCTGATGCTCTCTATCCACTGAGCCACACCCACTAGGGCCTATTTAACTCCCGTCTGACACCACCTACTTGGGAATCGCGTTCAGATCCTCTAAGTAAAGGGTTGGGTCCTCTAAGATCTCCCCTCCTCCAGATGTCAGTCGTAAGTCCAAAGGGCCATGGTGCTTCTGGCCTGTGGGCTGTACCGTGGGGTGGCCATGAGCCCCTCCTTGGGGTCAGTTAATTTGCCAGAGGAGCTGACAGAACTCAGGAAAACACGAACATGGATCGGTTATTGAGGACAGGTATAAAGGGTGAGATGAACAGGCGGAAGAACAAGATACACAGGGCCTGGTCCCAAGCCCAGAAGTTTCTGTCCCCGTGGAGTTGGGATGATGATTCCAGGTGCAAGAGTGCACCCCATCCCAGCGGGATTTTTCTGGAGCCTCATCACAGAGGCGTGCTCAATCATTAACTCCATTCCCAGCCTGCTCCCCTCTCTGGAGGATGATGGCGGAATTCCCAGCCTGGTCCCCAGCCCCCTCGGAGCCCACCCCCCTGAGTCACCTCAGGAGAACAAAGGACCGGCTATCACCTAGGGGATTCTGAGGGACTTAGGGGCTCCCTCAGGACCAGGGGCCAAAGACCACACAGGAGAACAAGAGTAACCCTTATCACTTCCTCTGTGGACTCCCTGGAGCCTTGGAGTCCCAGCTCAAGGTCCTGGGGAGCCTTCCCCAGCCGCACCCCCTGTTTGCTGAGTGATGGTTTATATATATATGTATCTATGTATATATATATATATTAGCCCTAACTGGTTTGGCTCAGTGGATAGAGCGTCAGCCTATGAACTGAAAGGTCCCAGGTTCGATTCCAGTCAAGGGCATGTACCTTGGTTGCGGGCACATCCCCAGTGGGTGGTGTGCAGGAGGCAGCTGATGGATGTTTATCTCATTGATGTTTCTAACTCTCTATCCCTCTCCCTTCCTCTCTGTAAAAAATCAATAAAATATATTTATTTATTTTAAAATATATTTTGTTGATTTTTCACAGAGAGGAAGGGAGAGATAGAAACATCGATGAGAGAGAGAGAGAGAGACATCGCTCAGCTGCCTCCTGCAGGCCCCCAACTGGGGATGTGCCTGAAACCAAGGTACATGCCCTTGACCAGAATCCAACTTGAGACCTCCCAGACGCTCTATCCATTGAGCCACACCGGTTAGGGCACCCTTACTTCATTTTAATTTTTTTAAATGTATTTTATTGATATTTCACCGAGAGGAAGGAAGAGGGACAGAGAGTCAGAAACATCGATGAGAGAGAGACATTGACCAGCTGCCTCCTGCACGCCCTCCACTGGGGATGTGCCCGCAACCAAGGTACATGCCCCTGACCGGAATCGAACCCGGGACCCCCCCAGTCCGCAGGCGGACGCTCCATCCACTGAGCCAAACCGGTCTCGGCCATTTTAATTTTTTTAAATGTATTGATTTAGAGAGAGACATCCGTTTTTGTTGTTCTATTTATTTATACTTTCATTGGTTGAGTTTTTAAAAATATATATTTTATTGATTTTTTTACAGAGAGGAAGGGAGAGGGATAGAGAGTCAGAAACATCGATGAGAGAAACATCCATCAGCTGCCTCCTGCACACCACCCACTGGGGATGTGCCCGCAACCAAGGTACATGCCCTTGACTGGAATCGAACCTGGGACCTTTCAGTTCATAGGCTGACGCTCTATCCACCGAACCAAACCGGGTAGAGCAGGGCTTAATTTTCTTTTTTAATACTTTTTTTTTTATTGATTTCAGAGAGGAAGGGAGAGGGAGAGAGATAGAAACATCCATTATGACAGAGAATCATGGATGGGCTGCCTCCTGCACACCCCACCCTGGGGATCAAGCCCGCAACCTGGGCACGTGCCCTTAACCAGAATCGAACCCGGAACCCTTCTGTCTCCAGGCCGATGCTCTATCCACTGAGCAACACCAGGGCCTTGTTACCCTAATTGCAGAGTCAGTGAATCTGAGTCGCAGCCTCACACGCAACCTACATCGGAGACTTGATGAAAACGGGCTGAGGTCACAGGATTGGCAGGTGGTGGGGGGCGGGAGACAACACAGGTCCCTGAGCTCTAGAGACCCCACTCGGGCCCGGCAGGCCACGGACGGGCTGGCACCGTCTCACTGGTGGTCATGGTCATTGCCTACTCGTCGGTCTTAGCAGACGGGACACCCTGGCTGAGAAGGGTGAGGTCTGGCTCCCCTCTATAGCTGCAGCGACCGGCGTGGGCTGGCGGGGGTAAGAGCCTGGGCCCCCGGAGGCAGAGAGGCCAGACCGGCCCGCCCTGCCAGCCTTTCTCTCCTCCCCAGGCTGCGGAAGTGCCAGCTGGAGGCCGGCGCTGGCCAGGAGGTGGCCTCGGTGCTCAGCTCCAACCGCCACCTGGTGGAGCTGGACCTGACCGGCAACGCGCTGGGGGACGAGGGGCTGCGGCTGCTGTGCGGGGGCCTGAGGCACCCGCTCTGCCGGCTGCAGGTCTTGTGGTGAGTGTCTCAGGGGCTCCTCCAAGGCAGTCCTCCTGGCGGGGGAGGGGGTGAACATGCAGCCCCTGCTGGGCCACCCCATGCCCGTGTCCAGAGCAAATGTCCATCATGGTGGACGGACAAACAAAACGAAAAGTGAATGCAATGGGATATTATTCGCCTGTAAAAAGGAATGAAATTATATTTAAATATATATATTTTTAATTTTGTTATTTATTTAATTAATTTATTTAATATTTTATTTTGTTTGTTTGTTTGTTTGTTTGTTTATTGCCCTGGCTGGTTTGGCCCAGTGGATACAGTGTTGGTCCGTGGATTGAAATGTCCTGGGTTCAAGTCCAGCCAAGGACACATGCTCAGGCTGAGGGCTTGATCCCGAGAAGGGGGCGTACAGGGGGCAGCTGATTAATGATTCTCTCTCATCATTGATGTTTCTGCCTCTTATTCTCCTTCCTCTCTGAAATCAATAAAAAATATATATTTCAGCTCTAACTGGTTTGGCACAATGGATAGAGCTTCGGCCTGCAGACTAAAGGGTCCCAGGTTCGATTCCGGTCAAGGACTCATACCTTGGTTGCAGGCACATCCCCAGTAGGGGGTATGCAGGAGGCAGCTAGCTGATCGATGTTTCTGTCATCAATGTTTCTAACTCTCTGTAAAAAAATAAATGTGTTATATATATATGTATATATATATATATACACACACACATATATATATATTTAATTTTTTTTCTCAAATAAAAAGCTTATAATTTTATTGACTTCACAGAGGAAGGGAGAGAGAGGATTGGCGAGCCTGTAACCTGGGCATGTGGCCCTGATCAGAATCGAACCCGGGACCCTTCAGTCCACAAGCCAATGCTCTCAATGCTCTATCCCCTGAGCCACACCGATGAGGGCCATACCTTCTACATGTGGTTAGTGATTCTCTGTGTGTCTTCTCCAGAGACGCGCCTATTCCAGGCCGTTGCCCATGTCCCATGTGTATGTTGGACAGGTTGAAGATCTGTCACCTCACTGCCGCAGCCTGCGGAGACCTGGCCTCCACCCTCTCCGAGAACCACAGCCTGAGGGAGCTGGACCTCAGCCTGAATGACCTGGGGGACCCCGGGGTGCTGCTGCTGTGCGAGGGCCTCCAGCACCCGCAGTGCAGACTCCAGACCCTCCGGTGAGCCTCCGTTCACAGCTCTGATCCTTCCAACCCAGCTCTCTGGAGCCATGCTCCCTCCCTGCCTCTCCTAACCTCCCGCCCCATCTGCCCCCTCCGAAGAGCTCTCTACCCCAGGGCCTTTGCACCTGCAGCTCTTTCTCCCTGGAATTCCTTTCTGCTCTGCTGTCCTCTGGGTTTTACCCTGATAGCACCTGTTTTCTTTTTCTTTTTTCTTTCTTTCTCTCTTTTTATTTTATTTTCTAATAAGACTAAATTTATTCAACAACCTGGGAAAAGTTTTGAGTATAAGTATCCAACAGTATAAAAAGTACAAACCAGATTTGTAGATTCTAATATTTTAATACAAAGTGCATGACTACATACAGTACATCCTACAGGCAAAGAGGTGGAAGGGGAAAAGAAGACTGGTTGACTGTGGTCTAGTGATAAGTACATAAATACAGAAGTAGAGATGATCCATATTATAGTATATTCTACCACCGACACTGTAGCCAAAATGTACAAAATAAAAAAATAAAGCCAAAACCAGTTTGGCTCAGTGGATAGAGCCTCGGCCTGTGGACTGAAGGGACCCGGGTTCAATTCCGGTCAAGGGCATGTAGCTTGGTTTCAGGCATATCCCCAGTGGGTGGTGTGCAGGAGGCAGCTGATTGATGTTCTCTCTCATCAATGTGTCTGTTTCTCTCTCTCCCTTCCTCTCTGTAAGAATATCAATGGAATATACTTTAAAAAAAAAAAAGCCATTTCAAAAAAGAACTCAGGAGGAAGAGGAAAATGGCTGTGACTCTTGACTCTTGTAGTACACCTTCGGGGCCGTGGGAGCTGTCTATACAGAGGGTGGCTTGTAGTTTTTTCCAAAGGAATATAAAATTCAAGCTTAGAATAAGAACTATAGAACTACAGGGTGCCCATAAAAAGTAGCTCACTCCTTATTGTTACTCACCCTACTCAATTTTTAAAACCTGGCTTTAAAAGTAAGCATCGAGTCGTTTTATTACAAGGTCGGCAAATGGTCCTTCGTTCTGAAAAGTGTGAACTTTAATATTCTTCCTGATCTGATAGAAAAGAGGTCTTTTTAAATATATATATAAAATTGATTTTTTACGGAGAGGGAGAGGGATAAAGTTAGAAACATTGATCAGCTGCCTCCTGCATGCCCCCTACTGGGGATGTGCGGGCCCTTGACCCGAATCAAACCTGGGATCCTTCAGTCCGCAGGCAGATGCTCTATTCATTGAGCCAAACCGGTTTCAGCTTTTTTTTTCTTTTTCTTTTTTTAAATAACATCTGTTTTCTCTGTTATGATTCACTAGGAATGCTTTGTTCCCATGGACACTTCCCATAACCCCCCTTTAAAAAAATATACACATATTTTTTATTTCAGAGAGGAAGGGAGAGGGAGAAACATCCATGATGAGAATCATGGATTGGCTGCCTCCTGCACACCCCTCACCAGGGATAGAGCCTGCCACCCAGACCTGAACCCTGACTGGGAATCGACCCGTGACCTCCTGGTTCATAGGTGGATGCCCAACCACTGAACCACGCCAGCCAGGCTCCATCACCCCTTAATAGTTTTTTGTTGTTATTGGTATTTTTCTTTATTTTTTTCTCCTTAATAGTTTTATGATACTACTTGACCTTATGCTTTGCCTCAGCATCCCTTAAGCCACTTTGTTATTGTGGATATGAGTGTGGTATCTGAAGTGCAGGGGCTAGGTCAACTCCATATTCTTTTTTTTTTTTTTCAAATATACTTTATTGATTTTTTACAGAGAGGAAGGGAGAGAGACAGAAAGTCAGAAACATCAATGAGAGAGAGACATCGATCAGCCACCTCCTGTACGCCCCACAGTGGAGATGTGCTGCAAGCAAGGTACATGCCCCCAACCGGAATCGAACCTGGAACCTTTCAGTCCTCAAGCTGACACTGTATCCACTGAGCCACACCGGTCTTGGCCATATTATTTAAAAAAAAAAAAAATCACTACCTTATTGGATGCGGTTTCTTTTTTTTTCTCTTTTTTTTATAACATATTTTATTGATTTGTTACAGAGAGGGATCGGGATAGAGTTAGAAACATCCATGAGAGACATCGATCAGCTGCCTCCTACACCCCCCCTACTGGGGATGTGCCTGCAACCAAGGTACATGCCCTTGACCAGAATCCAACCTGGGACCCTTCAGTCCACAGGCCGATGCTCTATCCACTGAGCCAAACCAGCTAGGGCTGAATATTATTCTTTATTCTTTCTTTTTTGGATGGTGGGGGGTGGGCCGTGATTGGATTTTTATTGTTGAATTATAAGAGCTCTTTACATATTCTGGACACTAGTCCATTTTCAGATCTAGGACTTGTCCAATTTTGTGAGTTGTCTTTCCACTTTTATTGAAAGATGGTGTCTCTTTATTCTTTAACACTCTCTTTCCTGTGTTTCTTCCCTTTTTCTGCCTTTTTTCTTTTTTAAAAAATATACTTTATTGATTTTTTTACAGAGAGGAAGGGAAAGGGATAGTCAGAAACATCCATGAGAGAGAGACATCGATCAGCTGCCTCCTGCACACCTCCTACTGGGGTGTCCCTGCAACCAAGGTACATGCCCTTGGTTAGAATCAAACCCAGGACCCTTCAGTCCGCAGACCGATGCTCTATCCACTGAGCCACACCAGTTTCAGCGTGCCTTTTTTTTATTTCTCTCTCTCATCCCTCTTCCTACCTGCCTGCCCTTCTCTTCCTGGCCCTCGCTGCTCTCTCAAGGACCAATAGGAAGTCCCCCTCTCTGCGGGGGGAGCATAGCGCAGTAGCTTCCCGGCGGTGGCCGTGTCCCCTGCGGTGCAGATGACCCTGTGCCTGTCTTCCAGCCTGGGCATCTGCCGGCTCAGCTCCGCGGCCTGCGAGGGCCTGGCCGCCGTGCTCCAGTGCAACCACCACCTCCGGGAGCTGGACCTGAGTTTCAACGACCTGGGCGACCAGGGCCTGTGGTGGCTGTGTGAGGGGCTGCAGCACGCCGCCTGCAGGCTCCAGAAGCTGTGGTGAGGGCGGGCGTCGGGGCGAGGGGGGTGAGGGTGGAGGGAGTGCCAGCGTGTGCTTGTCCTTGCTCTCTTTCTCTGATTTTTTACAGAGAGGGAGAGGGATAGAGTTAGAGACATGGATGAGAGAGACACATCGGCTGGAGCCGGTGTGGCTCAGTGGATAGAGCGTCGGCCTGCAGACTGAAAGGTCCTGGGTTCGATTCCGGTCAAGGGCACCTGCCTTGGTTTCGGGCCATCCCCAGTAGGGGGTATGCAGGAGGCAGCTGATGGATGTGTCTCTCTCATCAATTTTTCCAACTCTTTCCCCCTCTCCCTTCCTCTCTGTAAAAAAATCAATTAAAAAACAGTGCACTCGGTTCCCTATGGAGAGAAGACTCTGGGGAAGTGGCTCTCGGGGTTGCTGAGCCTGCTGTCTCCCGCAGGCTGGACAGCTGCAGCCTCACCGCCAGAGCCTGCAAGGACCTGTCCTCCACGCTGGGCGTCAACCAGACCCTGACCGAGCTCTACCTGACCAACAACGCGCTGGGCAACATGGGCGTCCGTCGGCTGTGCCAGCGGCTGCGGCATCCTGGCTGCAAGCTGCGGGTCCTCTGGTGAGAGGGCGGCCGTGCGGGGGGCGGGACGCGGGTCCGAGCGCCCAGAGCACAACCCATGCCTGCCCTGAGCCCCCGTTCCGCACTCCACTCCCCCAGAGGGGAAAGCTCTCATTATTGATGTTTCTATCCCCTCCTATCTGAAATCAGTATGTGTGTAAAGTATATGTATACATATATATATATACACACACAATAGCACAGCCCATTCGCCTGCCCTGAGCCCCGTTCCGCACTCCACTCCCCCAGAGGGGAAAGCTCTCATTATTGATGTTTCTATCCCCTCCTATCTGAAATCAGTATGTGTATAAAGCATATGTATACATATATACACACACAATAGCACAGCCCATTCCTGCCCTGAGCCCCGTTCCGCACTCCACTCCCCCAGAGGGGAAAGCTGGAGGCAGCTAACCCATAGCTCTCTCATTGATGTTTCTATCCCCTCCTATCTGAAATCAGTATGTGTGTAAAGTATATGTATACATATATACACACACAATAAGGGTTATAAATTAATTTTACATATTTTTATTGTCTTTTTACAGAGAGGGAAAGGGATAGTAAGAAACATGAAACACTGATCAGCCGCCTCCCGCACGCCCCACACTGGGGATGTGCCCGCAACCAAGGTACATGCACCTGACTGGAATGGAACCTGAGACCCTTCAGACCACAGGCTGCTCTATCCACTGAGCCAAACCGGTTAAGGCAATAAAAATGTATTTAAAAAAGAAAAAATATTAAAAAAAAATAAGAACCCCTAGTATTGGCCTGTGGACTGAAGGGTCCCAGGTTCAATTCCCCTCAAGGGTACATGCCCAGGTGGCTGGATCCATCCCCAGTGGAGGGGCATGCAGGCGGCAGCCAATCAGTGATGGTCTCTCATCATGGATGTTTCCATCTCTCCCTTCTCTGAAAGCAGTTTAAAAAAAAGTAACAAAAATGTGGTTTTAAAGTAAGCATGCTTTCCAATCAGATTTAGTGCCAAATTAAGTAGGGGGTGGGAAATAGAATTTAAAAAATATTTTAGCTTGGACTGTGTCACTCAGGACTGAGCGTGGACCTATGAACCAGGTGGCCACGGTTCAGTTCCCGGTCAGGGCACGGGCCTGGGTGGTGGGTTTGATCCCCAATGTGGGGCAACGATTCTCTCATCCTTGATGTCCCTGTTTCCCTCTCCCTCTCTGAAATCGATATATAGTAAAATAAAAAAATGCTTTCTTATAAAAAAATGTTTCCTATTGATTGGATATCCAAACACATTTGTTGCTCCACCTACGTATACATTCGTTGCTTGATTTTTTAAATATATATATTTTTTCCTTATTAATTCCAGAGAGGGGGAGAGACACATCAATGAGTCACTGCCCGGCTGCCTCCTGCACATTCCACAAGCCAGGATGTGCCCAGACCGGGATCCAACCTGGCACACTTCAGGACTCTCCATCCATTGGGCCACACCGGCCAGGGCCATTGGTGGATTCCTGCACTTGTGACTGGGGTCCATCCCACAGCCTGCGGGTCAGGACCACTCTAACCAGCTGAGGGAGGCCACCGGCACTGGAGGGGATGGTTTCCACAGGGGACTCCCCCAGGAAGGGTTCCCTGTGTGATGAGTGCCCTGGTGCCCGCAGGTTGTTCGGGATGCACCTGAGCGCAGTCACCCACAGAGAGCTGACGGAGATCCGCTGGACCAAGCCTTACTTGGACCTGGGCTGCTGACCGCACCAGCCCCTGCCCAGGAGCCCCGGACGGGAGGCCTCCGGCCGGACGTGTCCGCGTCCTGAGTCACCCCCAGGGGAGCCGCGGCGGCGGCTTCTGCTTGGAGGAGAGGGCGGGGCCTGGGGCCCTGGAGCGGGAGTCTGGGTTCGGGGATGTGGGTGCCAGGACGGAATGGAAGGCGGCAGAGGCTCCCCACAGGGCCGCCCCCGCCCCCCAGGGACACTGGGCCCTGTTGGAAATGGGCGTTGGGGGCCCCCTGCCAGGCGTAGCACTCACGGTGCCTGACCTACAACCCAGACCGCCCCGCCCCGCGCGTGCGCGCGTTGTGCACTGCCCGCCCGGCCAGGCGTCTCCGTGGGCTTCACACCCCCAGATTGTGGGTCTCACCTCGCGTTGGGGCGCACTCCCAGGTTTGGGGGCCTCATTCCTGTGTTGGGCACAGGAGGCAACTGATGGACAAAACCCTCACCGATGGGGATGGCGTGGGAGGCGCGGGTGGAGCGCCCACAGCCTCCCCCACCCACACGCCCGGGAGTGGGCCTGCCTTCCTCCCGAAACCATCACACTCCTCGGCGGGGGACTTGAACCCCATGGGGTGGTGCCAGGGCGGGGACGCCGTCCTGTCCCGGTGGCCGGGGTCGGCCACAGCGCAAACCGCCCCCAGCCGGTGTCTGCAGGCCGGCCACCCCCCGCGCCCCACGAGGTGGGTGAACAGGATGGGCACCAGCCGGGCCCGAGCTCTTCGGGCTCCCACGAGGGAGCTCGGGCCCAGCGCGCGGGGGGCGGCGGGGCGGGCGGGCCGCAGGGGAGCCGGTGGCTGCTGCGAGGGCACGGGGTCTGGAGCCGCCGGGGCAGGCGGCGGGCCGCGGCGGGTGGCAGGCGGCGGGCCGCGGCGGGTGGCAGGCGGGTGGCCGCGGCGGGTGGCAGGCGGCGGGCCGCGGCGGGTGGCAGGCGGTGGCCGCGGAAGCTCGCGCTCCCCTCCCTCCCGGAAGCGACCGGGCGCGGCCTGGCTTCCCCGTGAGCGCTCACCCCCGCCCCCAGCTTCCCAAGCGGACGGCTGGGGCGCCCCCTGGGAGGGGCCGGAGCTGCAGCCCAGGTCCGTCCTGGAGGGCGGGGAGGAGCCCGTGTGGCCCCCGCCGGGCAGGACTGCGATGCTGCCTGCCACGCCCGTCTCCAGGGTGGGGGGCCGGGAGCCACCCGTCCCGGGGCTGCGATGCAGGAAACGGGGGAGCATGGGGGCCGAGGGTGACGCACCCCATTCCTATTGGGTCCCTTTCAGACAGGGGCGCGCAGACGTGGCTAAAGCGGGGAGAGGGGACAGAACGGAGTCCACGACCGCCGGGCACACACGTCACTTTTATTGACTTTTTCCTCGACCGCGGGACCCGGGAGGTGCTCTGCCGCCGGCTGTCCGCGCCGGGGGGCGCCCGGGGGGCCAGGTGGGGAGGCCCAGGGAGGACGCACCCGCGCCGGCCGGCCCCGGGCCTGGCCCCGCAGGGCCCTCATCCACATCCGGGGCGCTCCGCCAGCAGGAGCACTCGAAACGGGAGCACTTTCCTGTCCACGCACGGCGAGTGCTCCCGTTTGGAGCGCCCCGGCCTGGCTCTGGCCACGAGGCTGCCGGACAGGCCCGAGCGGCTCCCGCACCCCAGCCGCCCCGGGCGCCCCGGGCGTCTTCGGCCGGAGGCTCGGGTGGCCCCGCAGACACGTCGCGCCCTCGGGCACGGGCACAGGGGCCTCCGCGGCTCCCTCCCTGCCCGGGGCGCCGCGGAGCCGCCCGCCCCGGGCCCCAGACGGCCTGGCGGGGCCAGACCGGTGCGGGCGCCCTGGAAGTGCCCCCCGGCGACACTCAAATGTGGCAGCACTTTCCGCCCGGCCACCGGAGAGTGCCCGCTCATTTGAGTGCCGCCGGCCGAGCCGAGCCCGCGCCGCGCACGCCTCCGGGCGGTCCTCCCGCCCCGCGGCCGCAGCTCCGTCCCGGCCGGGGGAACTCAAAAAGTGGCGGCACTCTGCTCTCAGCTCACAAAGTGCCCCCACAGTTTGAGTGCCCCAGGCCGAGGGTCCGAAGGCGTCGGCGATGTCGTGCTGGAGACCACGGGCACGTCGAGGGGCCGAGACCACCAAGAGCCGTGGGGACCGGAACCTCTGGACCGAGAGGGTCTCCCCAGGCCAGAGCTTCAGCGATCTCGGGAGGAAAGCTTCGGCTGCCCCTCGGTCTCAGGCCCTGGAAGGACATTGGGGAAAGCAGGGTTGCAGAAACTTCCCGCACCCCTGCTCCTCTAATGGGGGGTGGCCAGGAGCCCCCACTCCAAGGAGTCTGTGGGGTGGGACCCAGGGCCCCGGCGGCAGGAGGGCGGGCAGACACGTGGGGCCTCAGGCGCCCCCCAGTCCCGTGGGGAAGGACGCTGGGGTGAACTAGGAGACTGGGACCGGGGTGTCGGATGGAGAGGGCCCTGGAGGATGGAAGCCTCAAGAGCCGGAATAAAATCCGGGTCTGGGGCAGGCGGTCCCTGATCCTCCTCCGCATTCCTCCTCCCCTCTACCTACTCCCGAGCGGGTGAGAGCGCCTGGTGGGGGTGGGGGGGAGTGTGGGGCATCCCAGAGGTACTTACCAAACAGGACAGAGCAGTGTGGCTGCGTCGGTTCCCAAGACCGTGGAGGTGGGCGCCTGGCCCTTAAATAAGGTGACAAATCCATTCAACGCCCCCACCCAACTCCCGGGGGCAAGACCACTCCCCTCCCCCGCCGTCCCCGCCCAGACCCACCCTACTCCAGGATTGGAGCTCCTCCTGATCCGATGCAGCCCTGCTGAATCTTTAAACTTTATTACCTACAAGGCTTAACCATTTTAAAGGTCATGATGTTAAAAAAAAAAAAGGGGGGGGGGAGATTGGGGCGGCCTGGAGGGGCGATGTGGGGAAAAGGGGACATGTGTAATACTTTCATCAATAAAGAGTTTTTAGATAAGTCCATCCCATTGTTTGATCGTTAAAAAAAAATCCCAAAGGAAAAAAACAATATTCAAATCCAATCGCTGGTGGTTTAAAAAACAAACACAAAATCCGATATTGCTGGGTCATTAGAAATAAATTTGTATTGTTTATTGTGAGGTAGTAAATTCTTTGATTATTTCACTACAAGGAATCGATGGTGAACAAAGGCAAGATGCAGAGAATCACCCACCAGAAAGGAGCTCCACCTCCTTCGGGAACTCTTTAAGAAACTGCACCGAATAAATACTGAAATATCGGTTACTACCCTATGGACCAGGCACACGAGAGACCAGGCCAGCTTTGCTCATTCTGTTGGGGAAGAGGGGTGTCGAGGGGTTTTTTTTTCCCTTTACAAGTGGGGGGTAGGGGAGGAGACTGAGTGCCAGGGGCCAGGGCTGCGGGTTCACACCCTACAGCGTGGGACAGTCCCTTTGATAAGGTCTTATACAGGCCCTAAAAGGTGCGAAGGGCCAAGGCCAGCCCTCCCTGCTGTGGAATTAAGGTTATAGGGAGGGGAGGGGGAAAAGAAAAAAATCTACTCTCTATCGAGTCGCAAGTAGTCAATGTAGTCCATTAGGTAGTCAGGACTATGTCTGGTGCGAGGTAAGGACCGAAAATGTAGTCTATGGTTGTCTCACCGCCATGGTGTACCCCCGCAACCAATACAAAATAATGCAGAATGTTGTCGAAACCGGTTTGGCTCAGTGGAGAGAGCGTCGGTCTGCAGACTGAAAGATCCCGGGTTCGATTCAGGTCAAGGGCATATATCATGGTTTTGGGCACATCCCCAGTAAGGGGGCATGCAGGAGGCGGCTGATCGATGTCTCTCTTCAATGTTTCTAACTATCCCTCTCTTTCTCTCTAAAAATTCAATAAAATATATTAAAAAATAAAAAAATAATGCAGACTGTCAACCCTCATTGAATAAAACGGGGACAGGGGCGGCCAGGGAGAGGTCAACTGGGGGGAAAGGGAGACTGATGTACTGCTTGAAACAATAAAGAATTAAAATATATATTTTTTTAGAAATTTAAATTCCTCAAATAAAAAAACAACAACCCATAACTCACATATATTCATTTATTTCCAGCCTCTTTATTTTGCACATGTGCATTTATATCGAGGACACACTCCTGGGTTTTAAACCTAAGAGTTTGGCTCCGTGGAGAGAGCATTGTTGGCCTGGGACTGGAGGGCCCTGGGGTTGAGGCTCCATCCCCAGTTAGAGGGAGTGCAGGGGCAGCCCTTCAAAGATTCTCTTTCCTTGTGGATGTTTCTCCCTCTCTCTCTCTTTCCCTCTTCCTCTCTGCCATCAAATGAAATAAAGTAAAAATATATTTAAAATAAATAAATCCTAGAGTGGGCTGGAAGCATCTACTTGGACAGATGCCGATGCGCGGTGCTCCCCAGCCGAGGGCCGGCGTTACAGATTCCCCTGCCGGTTGGACGAGAAAACTCAGTCAGGGAAGCTCTTGATTTTGGGGTTACGAAGAGAACACGGGGGATCAAGAGGATCTGGCCTATTTTTCAGTCCCCGCCACCCTTTCCTCGAGACACAGAGGGCCTGGTAGCCAGCCGGTTCCGTCCCAGATCTGCTTCTAGGAATGCAGGTCCAACCAACCATTTCGTGGTGGAATTACCGCCCCCCCCCCCCCCAGCACACACACAGTGACTTAGCCTGGTAACCAAACAATGGGGGAAGGAGGCGGGGACGCCCTACCTCTGGTTCCCTGTGTAGATGTAAAATGTATAATTAAAGCTGAGTGACAGTTTTCTCTCTTAAATGCATTTACTTATTTGTTTTTTGGATGTACTTGTTGATTTCAGAGAGAGGTGGAAAGAGAGAGAGGGAGAGAGACATGGCTTTATTGTTCTACTTGCGCATTTATTGGTTATTTCTTAGAAAGCATTTAAATTGTGGTGAGTTTTTTTTTTTTGGGGGGGGGAATATATTTTTCTTTCGATGTATTTATTTGAGGCCCGATGCATGAAATTCCTTCGGACCAAAGGGTCCCAGGTTTGATTCCAGTCAAGGGCATGTGCCTTGATTGCAGGCACATCCCCAGTTGTGAGGGGGCTGTGCAGGAGGCAGCTGATGGATGTTTCTCTCTATCATTCTCCCTCTCTGTAAAAAAAAAAAAAAAAAAAATCAATAAAATATTTTTTAAAATAAAATAAAGCCCAAGAACGGATTTAAGATAAATTCCCATGATTCACAGCTTTCTGAGAGGATGTTCCTCACACTCTCTCCCCCCATTCACAGTTCTATGCTTGGTCTGCTCTTGGCTGGTGCGGCCGTGTAACCTCTATATTGAAGGTCACGTGTTAACCTCCTCCCTGTCTTTCCAAAGTCCTTTCCCCAGCATTCCTGAGGGACGGTGGGTTTGTTAACCATTGGCTAACGGGAACTTGAAGTCTCCAGCCAACGCCTTTACTCTTTAACCAACAATTCCTTTTTTCTTTTTTAACCAACCATTCTCTCATTTTCCATCATTCTTTGTTGTTGAAAGGATTACACCTATCCCCTTTGCCGCCCCATCATCCTCCCTCCAGCCCGCCCCAGGCCCCCTACCCATGGCCTGTGAGCTGGGGCCGGCAGAGAGGCCTACCAGGTCTTTCCACGGAACCATTCTCCAATTTCATGCCATCTCTGGGCTCCCGGAGGAGAGGAACCCCATCCGGAGCCCTGGGACGGCTGGTTGGGGGAACCAAGGGCGGACAGGAGGAACTTCCCAAGAATCCTCCCTGCTCAACGCTCCAGGGTCTTCATTTGCAAATCACTGGATCTCGTCTCCCTCACACTCCCCTCCCCGGGGAGGCCCCGCCCGCCCAGGGCTCAGCTCCTTCGGGCAGCCTCCATTCCAGGAAGAACCAGTTTCTTTTGTCCAAACCCAGAAGCAGTTTTGTAAAATCCTTCCTGGTGGGGCACTCCCGCCCCCCATTCTCCCTAGACGTTTATCTATCTACCCCCTGGGGGCCGAGGGCGATAACCCTACATCTGAAGGGAATTCCACCCTGTTATCTACAGGGACTGCTTGGAGCTGAGTCGGGCTGGAGGGGTGGGGGAGGTGGGGGAGGGTTCTTTCCCCCGATCAGCTGCCTCTCCAGGGCACCTTTGTAGACAGGCGACTGACACCCCCCGAGGCCACACACCATCACCACGCCACCTGCGCTGGTTCCTTCCCTGGCCTGCGTGCTCCTTCCTGAGTGCTGGGGGCCACGTGATAAACAAAAAGAGACAAAGAGGGGGTGGGCTAGAAGGGGGTCAATGAGAGGGGGTGGGCGGAAGGGGATATATGTAGTACTTATTTCATTCATTTTAACATTTTCATTTTAGTATTTTTTTAAATAATTTTTTTATTGACTTCGGAGAGGAGGGGGAGATTGAGAGAAACAGTCACGGTGGAGAATCAGGGATCGGCTGCCTCCTGCACGCCCCACGCCGGGGACCAGGCCCGAAACATGGCCATGAGCCCTTGACTGGAGTCAAACCTGGGAACCTCCCGTCCACAGGCTGATCCACTGAGCCAGACCTGCTAAAAGGCTCCTTTCGTGGCGTTTTGTTTTTTTTTTTGTGCCTCAGACACATGTAGGACTTTCAACAATGAATATTTAAAAAATAAAATAAAATAAACAGGCCTAGCTGGTTTGTCTCCGTGGATGGAGCGTCCGCCTGCGGGCTGAGGGATCCCGGGTTCGAGTCAAGCCAAGGGCATGTGCCTCGGAGGCGGGCTCCCTCCCCAGCCCTGGTGGTGGGGATCCGGGCAGCAAACAGCCATGTTTTAAGTCTCTCTCTGTCTCTTGTCTTCCATTCTCTCTAGAAATCAATGTGGTGGGGGGGTGGGGAGCAGGCGGAATCCTCAGGTGAATATTAACAACAACAGTAACAGAAAGAATAAAAAAAATCAGCCAAAAAATTCCTGGCCTGGGCGGAAGTTCCATCCAAAGAGACAACCATGGTTCTGCTGAAGGGCACACAGCGGGGTGCTGTGGGTCAGAACTGCGCCTCCCCTGAGGGAAGTGAGGTGGCACCCCCTTGCTCCCCAACTTGCTCAGGCTGCCCCCCACACACACACACACAGGCAACCCAACTGAAGCCTAAATTCAAAGCCCTTGAGCTGGAGTGGGGCCTGGCCCTCCAACACCCGGGCTCCCCAGGTCCCGACTCCCCAGGCGTGCCTTACCCGCCCCCCCCGCCGGCGTGGCTCCCTCCCTTGGGGGGGCAATAAACCTAAATTGTCCTAAGTGCTTCACGTCCCGTGTGCCTGTCCTGAGGCCCAGGGCGGCTGGCTGTTCGCAGCGCTGGCAGTTTGCCTTCGGAAATTGATTACGGGGAGCGGTGGGTGGGGCGGAGGGGGGTCCCAGGAGAGGGATTCCCATTTTTCACGGTTCAGGACTGGTTTCAGTGTTCATCCTGGAAGTGTGAGGGGAGTCGAGCCCGAAATATGCGCCCCGAGGCCCCGGACCGCACCCGCGGGCCGGTGTGTGAGGGGACCAGACTCGGCTGGCGGCCCGCGGGCTGGAGGGCTGCGGTTCTGAAGGAAACTGGGCTGGAGGGACTGTGATGGACAGGAAGCCCGTGTGGCTGGCCGGTGGGAGGCGGCTTTTTCTGGCTTAATTCGCATGCTTGTTCAAAATGGTTATGCAGAGCTCATTCAAGACTGGCAGTGCGGGGGTGGGGGGGCGGAGGCACAAACATTGTCCTTTATGTTTTTAGGTGTGCTTTTGCTTTTTTTTTATATTTTTACATTTTTAAATATATTTTATTGATTCTTTTACAGAGAGGAAGGGGGACAGAGAGAGAGAGTGCAAGCTAGGAACATCAAAGAGAGAAATATTGATCAGCTGCCTCCTGCACACCCCTTATTGGGGATGTGCCCTCGACCAGAATGGAACCTGGGACCCTTCAGTCTGCAGGCCGACGCTCTATTCACTGAGCCAAACCGGTTTCGGCTTCTTTTTGGATTTTTTTTTTTTGAGACAGAGAGACATGGCTTTGTTGTTCTAATTATTTATTCATTTTATATATATATCATTGATTTCCAGAGAGGAAGGGAGAGATAGAGATGGTCAATGATTACACAGAATCATTGATCCACTGACTCCTGCATGCCCTATACTGGGGATCAAGCCCAAAACCTAGGCATGTCCCCTGACCAGGAATTGAACCACAACCTCCTGGTTCATAGGCCTAACCACGGAGCCACACTAGCCAGACCATTGGTTGATTCTTGTAAGTGCCCTGATTAGGGGTAGAACCCACAACCTTGGCATATAGAGATGAGGTTTCTTTTTTTTTCTTTTTCTGGACCTGAAAATTAAGTTGTCAGAAGACAGCCCTAAGCAGTTTGGTTCAGTGGATAGAGCATCACTGTGGACTGAAGAGTCCCTGGGTTTGATTCTGCTCAAGGGCACATGCCCAGGTTGTGGGCTTGATCCCTAGTAGTGGGGGCATGCAGGAGGCAGCCGATCCATGATTCTCTCTCTCCTCATTGATATTTCTATATCTCTCTTTTCCTCTTCCTTCTTCTCTGAAATAAATATATATATATATATATTAAAAAATAAAATAAATTGTCACAAGGCAGATCAATTGAAAGCATACATTTTTTTCTCTCCTCAGTATCTAGAGAATTTCACCCCCTGCTTTTAAGAAAAAGGAAGTCAGTCCTTGCTTTGTATGTGCTGCATTTCATGTTATATATATAGCGCCCTAACCGGTTTGGCTCAGTAGATTGAGTGTCGGCCTGCAGACTCAAAGGTCCCGGGTTCGATTCCAGTCAAGGGCATGTACCTTGGTTGTGGGCACATCCCCAGTGGGGGGCGTGCAGGAAGCAGGTGATCAATGTGTCTCATCGATGTCTCTGACTCTCCCTCTCCCTTCCTCTCTGTAAAAAATCAATTATATATACATATGTATGTATGTATATATAATTGATTTCAGAGAAGAAAGGAGAGGGAGAAACATCAATGATGAGAGAGAATCCTTGAGGGTCTGCCTCCTGCACACCCCCTCTTGGGGATGGAGCCCACCATCCTGGCATGTGCCTTGACCGGGAAATTCAACCCTGACCTCCTGGTTCATAGAGCGATGTTCAACCACTCAGCCACACTGGCTGGGCTCCTGTGCCTTTCCTTCTACATAGTCCATAGGACAGTGGCAGGTCGGGGGTTCCTGACTCCTTCAGGGTCAGACTGACGCTGAGGGGAGGTCGCTGGGGCTCTGCTGTCACCATCCTGTGGAAATATAGGGGTCTGTCGCCGAAGAGGGGAGCTGAGGGGGCCAGTGGGCTCAGAGGTACCGAGACGCCCGCCAGGCCTTTGTGCTGGAGGCCAAAAAGGGTGGAGGGTGAGGAATTGGATAGCAGGCCTCAGCAGCTACGAAGGGTGGGGGTGGGGGGCACGGGGAGGCTCTCATTTCTCCAGTACTACCCTCCTCCTGGGAGGGGGTGGCAGGGTGGGGGAGGGGGAGAGCGGTGGGAGACAGTCGTTATTACTACAACAGGGTGATCGGAACGGGAGATGGGGACTCGGCGCCAGAATGCCACCCTCCCCAGGACTCAGGAAAAGACACTTAGACCCCCATTCAGGGCAGAGAATGAGGCTTGACGAGCTGCTTTTGAGAGCATCGGGGGCTCTCTGGCAACAAAGGGCAGGCTGCCCGGGTTCACAATGGCACATTCAAATGCCGGGGAGGCCTGGGGCGGGGGCGGGGGGCGCCCATACACTGGATTTCTAAGAATTTTCAAGCCCCAAGGGAAGGGTCTTCCTTTTTTTTCATGAATTGAGATCCAGTGATTTTCATTTTAGAAGGTTTCTTTCTTTTAAAAAAAAAAATAAAACAAAATTTCCTTAAAAAAAAAAAATAAGTTCTAGTTCCAGGAAAGCTACCGAGCTTCCATCAGACCGGCCAGCAGGTTCTCCTGTCCTTCATTCATTCATGTCCTGTTCACGGGTCAGGTTCTCCTGTCCTTCATTCATTCATGTCCTGTTCACGAGTCTGGTGTGCCTGTTACCGTTCAGGAACCCGGAGTATCATGAGCGACAGCCCAGACTTTATGTGTCCTTAGGTGTCTTGTGTCTTACTTATTTACTTATTTATTTATTTTTCCGAATGTCCTTTTTTCTGCCCACCCAGGAGGCCACATTTCTACTTCGTTGACATGTTTTTTTCCTCTCTTTTTAAAATAAAAAATATATTTTTTATTGATTTCAGAGAGAAACATCACTGGTGAGAGAGGATCATTGACTGGCTGCCTCCTGCACACACCCGGGGATGGAGCTCCCGCCGGAATCAAACCCGAGACCCTTCCTTCTGCCGGCCGACGCTCTGTCCACCGAGCAGCTGGCCAGGGCAACCTTTTTCTTTCCGTTTATTTTTATTTTTTTTTACATTGATTTGAGAGAGAGAGAAAGCTCCTGACTGGGATTGAACCTGTAACCTTGAGGTATCAGGATGATACTCTAACCAAGTATTCTGTGGACAACTTCTTCTTTCATTGTTCCAGACCCTACCTGTCCGAGCCCGGCAATGTATACAAAGATCCCAGGCTCCAAAGTGTTTTGCCGATGGAGGACTTAAAAACAACAGCAACTCGCGCTCCTGTGGGGAGGCCGGGGGTGGGAAGAGGGGGTATAAGTAATGCTTTCAACAATAAGATTTATTTATTTATTATTTATTTTAAGATTTATTTTTTTAAAAATCTCTGAGCACCTGTGACACAAGGAAGCAGGGGCAGAGAGCCGGGGGTGGGGGTGGGGAGGAGGGGGCCGGCGGACTGGTCAGTGCTGGCCTCCTGCCCACCATCGGGCCTGGGAGGTAGGCCCCCCGGGGAGAGGGCTAGGAGATGGGGTTCCACTCCAGGGCTGAGCCGCACGCTCCCAGCTTCTCAGGGCGGGGCGGGGGGGTAATGCCAGGGGCTGCTACTTCAAAGAATATGTTCTGATGATTAAAAATATATATATATTTTTTTTATTGATTTCAGAGGGGAAGGGACAAGGAGAGAGAAATGGAAACATCAACGAGAAAGAATCCACTGATCGGCTGTCTCCTGCACATCCCACCCTGAGCATCCAGCCTGCAACCCGGGCCTGTGCCCTGACCGGGATTCAAACCGGGACTTCCTGGTGCATAGGTCGACGCTCAGCCCTGGAACCAGGCCGGCCGGGCTGTTCTGATGCTTTTGATGCCAATCGATTTTTCTTTCTTTTTTTTGTTTTACAGACAGAGAAGTGGCAGGGAATTTCTCTTATATTTCTGTAGGATCTCAAGACCGGGGTGGTGTGTAATCCCACGTTCTCTGTTGAGTGTTCACTAGGCAAGAAGGGGCTGAGTTTATTTTTAATTTTGTCGTTCCTATCTTTTTAAAATTTCATCCTCTCTCTCTCTCTCTCTCTGGGGCCACTTCTGCCGGGTGTTCCTGGCGTCTGCATTTCCTTGCTGAACAAGCTTTAGCTGACTTCCCAGGTCCCGTTCCTCGGCAGCAGGCGGAGATGCTCGCAGGATCCCTTAGTCCTGGGACCCGCGTCCCAAAGCCGCCTCGGACCTGGCGACCGCCCTGGGCCGTGACGGGGGGCGCCAGGCCAGCGGCGGGGCCTTAGGAGAGGCACCCTCCAGAGGAACTGCAACAGCCTTCCTCTTCCCATTCGGTCTGGCGGGGGCGGCGCGGGAGGGGCGCCCCGAGTGCACTGACAGCGCGTCCTCGCACAGGAGAAAAGCCCAGGCCGCCGAGCACCGGGAGGAGCGGCCCATCCGCCGGACAAGGAGGCCGTGCGGGCCGGGCGGGCCGGGCGATGCCGGCGGCGGGGCTGGGGCCGCTGCGAGGGTCACGGAAAGCCCGGACTCGCGTTTTCAGAAGGTCCGGGGAAGTGACTTGAGGAAGGTTAGGCCGGTAGTAAAAGCGCGGCGCAGAAGAAAGACAGGCAGGAAGGAAAGAAGTCACCCAGGTAAAATAAAAATGAAAATAAATAGGCCCTTGGAGCTTAGGAAGTGAACCTTCGAGAGCGGGGAGAGACAGAGATCTAAGATTTCTCTCTGCACCTCCTGTAGACCAGATGTTTTGGGGATAAAGACAACATGATAATATATATTTTTTTAAATACCCGCAAACAAACCCATAGTATTTATTTCTCTTTTCAAGTGTTTATTCCAGTTATTCACTTTTTAAATATATATATATATATATTTAAGATATATATATATTTAAAAAGTGAATAACTGGAATATATATATATATATCATATATATATATATATATATATATATATATCTTAAATATATATATATATATCTTTTGTTGATTGCAGAGAGGAAAGGAGAGACCTAGAGAGGTAGAAACATCCATGATGGGAGGGAATCACTAAGTGGCGGCCTCCTGCACGTCCCCCACTGGGTTGGGGGGACTGAGCCCACAACCTGGGTATGTGCCCTTGGCCAAAATCGAACCTGGGCCCCGTTAGTCCCGCAGCCCGACGGTCTATCCATTGAGCCAAATCAATCTGGTGGGGCCATTTTTTTTTATTACATTTCCCGAATTCCCAAGACACAGGCCACTTGGAATGTTTGTTACAAGCTTGCTGTGGAGAGACTGATTTCATTACAAACCTCCATGTGTTGCGCCGTTTATTTATGCGTTCATTGGTTGGTTCTTTTAAGTGACCTAACTGGCAACTTTGGTGTCAGTCAACTGAACTACTCAGCAAGGGCCAAAATAGTCTTTTTTAAAATACATATATATATCATTGATTTTTTAAAAATATATTTTTATTGATTTTTTCACAGAGAGGAAGGGAGAGGGGTAGAGAGTTAGAAACATCGATGAGAGAGAAACATCAACCAGCTGCCTCCTGCACATCACCCACTGGGGATGTGCCCGCAACCAGGACACATGCCCTTGGCCAGAATCGAACCTGGGACCTTTCAGTCTGCAGGCCGACGCTCTATCCACGGAGCCACACCGGTTCCGGCCTAAGTGTGATTTTTATCGGGGTCCATCAAACATCGTTGTGTATAGACTGCCACCGTCCCCGCTTCACGAGGGACACCCTGAGCTCCTGGCAGAGTGAGGTGCCAGTTGTCACCACCCCTAACTGCACAGGGAGGGAGGCACCTTCTGGGTGGACGTGGAGAAGAAATGAAAGAGCCCTGGGTGGTGTTGCTCAGTGGTTAGTGCGCTAGCCCGTGCACTGAGAGTCGAGGGCATTTACCTGGGTGGTAGGTTTGATCTCTGGTCCCAGTCCAGGCTCCTATGGGAAGCAACCAATCTCTCTCTCTCCTTCTCTTCGTCCTTCCTCCTCCTTCCCTTCCACTCTCTCTAAAATTCCAATAGGAAAATATCCTTGGAGACTAGACATAAATGTTGAGGAAGAGGTATAAACCCCTAGGAAGACAATGCCTGCAATCCCCCAGACATGAATCACTCACAGGCTTAGACCAAGGGCTTCTGTTCCGTGGTGACTCAGCATGTACAATCTAGCACTTGGGCAGTGGCCACCTTTCCATCATGCTGGGAGCATCTCCAGGGCAAAGCGTGAGTCAGACACATCTCTGGTGTCTTCTAGCTTACGTGGCGACCTTCAGAAAGCTGGCTGGCTGGCTGGCCAGATGGATGGATGGATGGATGGATGGATGGATGGATGGATGGATGG
>PVJN01018859.1:0-38194 GCA_004026805.1 Lasiurus borealis
ATGTGCCTGCAACCAAGGTACATGTCCTTGACGGGAATCAAGCCCAGGACCTTTCAGTCTGCAGGCCAATACTCTATCGACTGAGCCAAATCGGTTTCAGCAACAATTATCTTTCTTGTGCACTGAGATGTTCCTATAAAGAGACACATGTATATAAATTATAAATAAACAAATGTCAACAGTCAAAATTTAGAGGCACTGGGCTAAGGCATTGGTAGCACTGTTCTCTTCCTCCCTCCCACCATGTCCTACCCACTTTAGATTGCCCTTGTGAAGATCAGGCTGCTGATTTGAGCTCCTACCCAAATCTCTTGAGTTCCTAAATTTCTCTCTTCTCTCTTCCCCAAAGGTACAGATGCTTGGAGGAAGTCTGGCTTTGGTACCAACTGAATGACTAGAGTCTGTTTTTTCTTTGCCATAATTCTGGGTAGATTTCTTGAATTTGCATCTTACATTCTGGTTTCTCCTCTCAATCTCTAAAGCAGGAACCAGAGATAATTTCCTAGGTTGAATATGCTCCATCATTTAGGCTTGATGTCCACCTGCTTATCCTCTACCTGATACAGTGCTACCTCGAGATATGAGTTTAATTCGTTCCGTAACCTTGAGGCATGGGAAACTATGAGACGCTCGAGTCGCAGTAAACTGGTGGGTCGTATGCAGCCGGCCGATCCACACGATTACTCCTATCTCAAATGTTGCTCGTATTTCAAAGCAAAAATCGCTCTCTCGCTCGATGGCCTGTATCTCAAAAATCTCGTATGTTAGGGCACTCGTATCTCCAGGTACCACTGTACCTAGGAAAGAGGCTCACAGTCTGTGTGGCTGGGAAAGAAATAAGAGCATGAGAAAGAATGCCAACACCTATAGTTCTAATGAATCACTTATCTCTATGTATAAAACATTAATATACAAATATACCGAATATCGAAACACCTGAACAAACAACCAATCGCTATGACATGCAATGACCACCAGGGGGCACGTGGAAACATGGCAAGCATTGGCCATGGCAGGATGGTAAAGCAGGTGAGCAGGGGCACCAGACCAAAGCAGGGTGCCTGTGGCTGTCATCGGGGCGAGCCTCTAGTAGTTACTGAAAATTCTTTGCTCCCACATGCCACAGTCCCATTTGGCATTTTCACCCACTGCCAGTGCCCAGCACCAGTCCCAATCACTCAGTGCCAACAGCAGGTGCAAGCAGTGGCTACTGGCCCCAATTGCCTCTGAGGGCTTCTCCACCTCCATCTGCTCCTGATCGGTGATTGGGGCAGCAACCACAGCTCGTGCACACTGCTAGTGCCAGTCCCAATCGCTCCACATCATCAGAAAGTGTGAGCCGGGCCAGTGCCATTAGTGTGTGGGAGCGGTGGCAGCGAGAGCAGGGTTGCTTGCAGACAGGGGGTAGGGAGCCATGAGGCGAAGGTGCTGGGACATGGAGAATGAGCTGAGACCCAACCCTGTGCCCACTGCAGCCTCACAGCCCACAGTTCCTTTCAAAGTGCACAAATTCATGTAATATAATAATTTGCTCTGATGAAAAATTCTTAAAATGCAAAGTTCAGAATAAACTTTATTTATATGTATTTTTAAATAATTATAATGTATTACTCAATGGGAATACCAAGAACCTCTATAATGTAGCAAATGCCTTCCCAAGGGAAAAATACATTTACAGTGATACTTCTTGAGTCCTATACTCTGTTGGTCTATGAGTTTCTTCAAGACAGGGATCACATCTATTCATCTTTGTTTCCCCAGGTTTAGCATTGAAAATAATGATTAGCATTATTTTTAATACACATTGCTACTATTTTTTAAGTACTTACTATGTGCCAGGTTCTTGCTAAGCATGTTTTGAATATTTTTACATTTAATCCTTATAGTAATCTTATTACCCCCCCTTTATGGATGAAGAAACTAAGCCCAGAAGCGCAGTAACTTCCCAAAGAATTCACTCCTAGTACATGGTTGAACTGTGATCTAAACCTAAGACGCATAATTTTGAAATCCTAACTCCTAATAACTATGTTATAATGCCAAGGAGGAAAGATTTGGAGGGATAGGAAGAGACCTAATAAAAGCTTGCCTTGCCCTGGCTGGTGTAGCTTCTTTGATTGGGGCATCCTCTCGTGAACTGGAAGGTTGGGGCTGGATTTCCCCCAATCAGGACACAAACCCATGATTCAATCCCTGTATGGGAGGAAACCAATTAATGTTTCTCTCTCATCTTGACGTTTCTTTCTGTGTGTGTCTCTCTTTCTCCCTTCCTCTCTCTCTAAAATCAATTAAAAAAAAAAACATATCCTCAGGTGAGGATTACAAAAAAAGCTTGCCACTGCCTTCCATGCCAGAGGTAAGGGCATGTTGCTACTTAGAAAATGTGACTTGCAGCCATGTTTCCAGCTAATTACAACTTCTTTGACATTAAAGACATTGGTCATGACATCCTCAGACATGGGAAATCTCTTTCTAACATATGTCACAGAAAAAAACACATTGTAGTGACACAGGTATAAAGTGAAAGGAAGAAAGAAATAGGAAACCTGAACTTTTGTAACTTCTTTAAGGAATCTAGTTATTATTGCTGGCACATAAAATGATGCTCTTTGCAAATTCATATCTCTTATTTTGGCACAAGGTAGTAATTTAAAGGAAAAAACTATGGATGGAAAGAAAAAATCATGGCTTACAACAGCACTCAGAACCAGAGTGATGCAATTTTCATTGCATGTCTCCTCAAGTTGAAGAATTCATTAGCACCTATATAGTACTTAGGTAATTTGAGACAACGCAAGTTGCAATATTTAACCATAAGTTTATTTTGCTTTGTAGTTCTATAACTTCATTTTAGTAGTTTAAGTATACCAATTATTTCAACATTAAATATAGATTATAAAATACTCATTTCAAGTTCTTTTTCTTTTAAGTCTTGATCAACCATAAAATTTTCTAAGTGATAAATTTGCAAAGGTTTATTCTACTATTACAGTAGTTTCAGCCATAAAATTGGAAAATATACCATATTGCGGTTTTCTATTAAATTCTAAATAAACTTTAATTTACATTGCTCTTTTAATGGTAGATAATGCTTAAGGTGACTTTCCAGCTCCTGTTCTGACTTCACAGTCAACAAGGATGACCCCATCAACCTGATATGTAAACAGGAATGGCTATATAATCTAATCGACATTAATCTGATTCTCCTTCTTGGGGATTTGGAATTAAAACCCAATTCTAATCAGCTAAGTCTGCTTACTTAAGTTGAGTTGCTGCTACAGGGAAGACTTTTTTCTCCCCCATACATACTAAGAAGCAAAAGTAACAAAGGTAAAATTTGTTGTCTTACTGACAAATACTGTAATGGCCTTTCATTTCTGCATCTATCTGCAAGTCCATTTCATTTCTCTTTCTTTGCATAGCCAAATGTCACCTAAACTACTCCAGGGTTTGAGTTTAGATAATGTTGTATAAACCATATTTCACCTTCATTGTGTCGTCTTTGGAGGCTTCTATGAGATGTCTACAGATTTCTAAGTGAAGGGCCATGAGATAACAGGATGGGGAACTGATGTTCTTTTAGTCACCTCTGGCTCCGGTTTCTGTTTCCACAGGCAGTAGATTTTGTTGAAGGTTTGAGGGTTATATCACAGCAATGCAATCAGCACTGACAGCAAGGGAATACTTTCAGTGACTCTGAGAAATTTCCATTGGTCCTTTACCCACAGAAGTCCTTCCACTCGAAACTTTCCTGCTGAATTCTTTCTCTTTCTCTCCCTACAAGGAAAGATTTTTCTGGTGTCATACAGAACAATTTCCCCATCTTTGATTCTGTTACTTCTAATACTTATGCCCTCAGGGTTTTATATTCTCTCCTAAGCAACTCAAACGAGGACATCTTTTTATGGTTGTATTCGTTTGCTAGGGCTGCTGTGACAAAGCACATAGATTAGGCAGCTTAAAAAATAGATATTTATCTTCTCATGGTTTGCAGGCTAGAAATCTGAAATCAAGATGTCAGCAGGGCTGGTTTCTTCTGAGAGCCTTAAGGGAAGAATCTGTTCCAGGCCTCTCTCCTTGGCTTGTACATGGCTATCTTCACCCTGTGTTTTCTTGTGTGTATCTGTACCCAAATTTCTTGGTCTTATAAAGACACCAGTCAAACTGTATTAGGGTCCATCCTAATGACTTCATTTTGACATTATCTCTTAATACAATTACATTCTGAAGCACTGGGAGTTAGTATTTCAACATGAATTTCTGAGGTGGGGGACATAATTCAGCTCATAGCTCTACATTATGGTATTTGTCAGTAAGATAATAAAATGTTTTCCTTTATTACTTTTGCTTCTTATGGGAGAGAAAAAAAGTATTCCCTGAAGCAGCAACTCAGCTTAAATAATCAGATTTAGCTGATTAAAATTGGGTTTTAATTCCAAATCCGAAAGGGAGGGAGGTAGGGAGAGAGAGACGGGGGTGGGGGGAAGAGAGAGAGAGAGAGAGAGAGAGAGAGAGAGAGAGAGAGAGAGAGAGAGAGAGAGAGATTGAGAATGAATAATGAGGCTTTCTATTTCCTGGTCTTAATTCTCCATTTGGCCAGACTGAATCCAAATTTTTAAATATCTACATCCCTATAGTCCTCTATAGGATAGCATTATAGCCCTCAAATAAATTTCTGCCTTTCTTGGCTTACAGTAGCTCAAGTTAGTTTCATTTGTGACCAAACTATTTTTTTTAATGTTTCATATACACTTGAAGAAAATGTGCATTCAGTTATTTTTAGGCCAAATGATCTACTACTGTCAATTACATCAAGTAGGTTGCTTGTGTTTCTCTTCTACACTCTTGTTGATCTGTGTACTTATTCTAACAATTACTGAGAAAGGGGTGTCAAAATCTCCAGATACACCCACCCCTATCTTCCCTCTGAAATTTGACAGTCTGTTCCATGCTTCTATGTCTCTGGATCTATTTTGCTTATCAGTTTGTTTATTAGATTCCACATATTAAGTGAGATCATGTGATATTTGTCTTTCTCTGACTGGCTTATTTTGCTTAGTATAATACTCTCCAGGTCCCTCCAAGCTATCTCAAAGGGTAAGGGATCCTTCTTTTTCCTATATTATCTTTTAGGGATTTTATGGTTTTTCATTTTACATTTAGGTCTATAATCTGTTTCAAGTTAATTTTTGTCTAGAGTCATATTTTTTACATGTCCAGTTGTTCCAGCTCCATTTGTTGAAAAGAACATATTTGTTCCACTATATTGCCTTTTCTCCTTTGTCAAATATCACTTGACTATATTTATGTGGATCTATTTCTGGGACCTCTATTCGATTCCATTAATATACTTGTTTATTCTTTTGCCAATACCTCACTGTTCTGCTTACTGTAGCTTTATAGTAAGTCTTGAGGTACAGAAGTGTCAGTCCTTCAACTTTATTATTCTTCAGTATTGTGTTGGGACTTCTTTACAATAGGATATAGTTACAGAGATATTGACAATCTAGCTCTAGAACGCATGTGTTTAATAGTTATATTATTCTGACTTAGAGATAAACTAGATTTTGATTCTCAAGGAAGGTATTATTATAGATTCTATTATTTAGCTATTTCTATTTGTTATTGTTAAAAAGGTACTTTTTAATGTTCTTTTTTAAAGAGGAATATGTGTTTATTTATTTATTTATTTAATCCTCACCTGAGAATATTTTTCCATTGATTTTTAGAGAGGGAAAGACAGAGAGAAACACTGATGTGTAAGAGAAACACATCAACTAGTTGTCTCCTGGGAGGAGCCTGCACCAAGGTACATCCCCTTGACCAGAATCGAACCTGGGATCTTTTGGTCCACAGGTCAACACTCTATCCACTGATGCAAATCAGTGAGGGCAAGGAGATATTTTTTAAGCTTCTTTCAACAGCCTACCTTATCTTTCCTATATGCACAAAATAGAATATAGAAAAGTTTCTCTCTACTGTTCATAAGCAAATTATTTTATGTTAGTATTTCCTAAACATATTTGATCTCAGAACACTTTTTTATAACATACTAGCATACTTCTCAACTCCCTACATAATACTGTGTGCAGTATTTTTTTTTCTAGGACACAAGTTTGGAAAATTAGAAGGGCCATTAAACACTCTACTGTTGTAGTATCAAATGTCCTCCTTGGAATAGCATCAGGTGTGATTAAAACTTCCAATAATTATCAACCTGGTTTTGCTGTTTGTTTTTCATGCTGTTTTATATATATGTTATACAAATCTTAGTTAAAACAGTTCTGCTGGCCCTACCTGGTTTGATTCAGTGGATAGAGGCCTGTGGACTGAAGGATCCTGGGTTCAATTCTGGTCAAGGGCACATGCCCCTAATGCAGACTCCATCCCCTATAGGGAGTGTGCAGGAAGCAGCCAATGATTTTCTCTCATTGTTGTTTCTATTGCTCTCTCCCTCTCCCTTCCTCTCTGAAATCAATAAAAATACCTTTTTTAAAATGCTTTTGGTGCCCAGCCGGTGTGGCTCTTGACACAGGAACCAGGAGGTCAGGGTTTGATTCCTGGTCAGGGCTCATGCCCAGCTGCAGTTCAAACCCGAATTGGGGGGCATTCAGGAGGTGGCCAATGATTCCCTCTTATCATATTTCTCTCTCCCTCTCCCTTTCTCTCTGAAATCAATTTTAAAAAGTACATTTAAAGAAATAAAAATAAAAACAGATTGATGGCAGTTAGATTATATAGCCATCCTGATTACATATCAGGCTGATGGGGCCCATTCTTGTTGACAAGTGATCTACTATTGTCAATTACATCAAGTAGGTTGCTTATGTTAACTCTTCTACACTCTTACTGATTTCCTGTGTACTTATTCTAACAATTATTGAAAAAGAGATGTCAAAATCTCCAGATACACTTGTAAAATATAATTATGAATTTGTTCTGTTCTCCTTTAAGTTCTGTCACCTTTTGCTTCACATATTTTTATTTACATGATTAGATGCATAAATATGTAGGATTATTAGGTTTCCTTGGTAAATTAACCCCTTTATCATTTTGAAATGACCTTTTTTGTCCTTAATAATATTCTCTTATCTAATACCTATTTTGTCTGGTAGTAATATAGCCACTCCAGATATCTTTTGATTAGTATTAGCATGGCATATTTTTTTGGCCCTTTTACTTTTAACCTATGTGGGTCTTTCTTTTTGAAGTATGCTTATTGGAAGCAGCATAGAGTTGTGTTTTGCATTTTTATCCAACCTGACACTAAACTCTACCTGGGTTACCCTCTCTCCACCATGGCCTGGAAACCCTCTAGGCAGTATGCTGAGATAACTGCAGGGCTCATCTTGTTTTACTCTCTCCTAAAGAGATTACTTTCATTGTTCACTGATGTACAATGTCTTAAAAACCACTGTTTTATACATTTTGTCTTTGCGGGTTTTTTGGTGGTTTTTTTTTTCAGGTGATAAGATAAATCTGATTCCTATAGCTCTATCTTGGCAGGATGCAAAAGTCTTAATGCTTCACTCTTAATATTATAGTGCCTGCAACCTTCTTCAAAGGAATATTCTTGGGTTACTAGAGCCAATTCTCTTGAAGAGCAAAGAGTGCCTGGAAGTTACAATCCCTGGAGTCGCCAGTTGCCAGTTACTGATTCAGGACTATGAAAGCCTAGTTCCTTTACCTCCAAGTGAGATAAACTCTTTCTTTGTAATTTGTACTCTGGAGCTCCTTGGGATCAGGCTGATGCTGAACTCATACCTTTGGTTTTCATGATCTCCTTTAGGGGCCTGCCTTCCTGACTCAAGTATTGGTTTCACATTGGAGAAAATTTCTAAAAAAATCACTTGCACCTGAATCGTGTTTTAGTGTCAACTTTTGGAGGACATACCTTAAAATCAGCTTGCATTTAAAAATTGTTCTTCTGTAGAATGTCTCCTTGATTGGTCTATTTTGCTTTTGCTTTCACATTTTTAATTGTTCACTTGCCCAAAAGAATAAAAGCATTGAGCTAAATAGATATTGAGAATATATCCAATTAACTCCTTCATTTAGTAAATGAAGCAACTGAGGCTCAGGATGTTAAATAAATACTCCATGTTTACACACACTAAGAGTAACTGAAGAAGCTCAAAATGAAGTTTCCTGATTTGGACTTATTCAGGTAAAACATGCTCTTAATTTCATAGTGATCAGGTTTTACTAGCTGTTGGATAGTATGTTGCAAACCCTTACTTATGAATTTTGGCAGATATAAATGTGCACACTTTCTGCAGGTGCAAGTTTGTACTTGTAACAGTTTGATCACCTTCCTCATTTATGATCTTTGAACATTAACCCTTGATGAGTGAATTTAACACTTGCATGTTTAAAAATCTTTAAATTTAAATTTAATACCAAAAATCAATCATATTTCCTTTCCTCCCCTCTTTTTCCTCCTCCACATCCTGCTCCTCCTCCTCCTTCCTCTACTCCTTATCCTCATCTTCATCCTCCTCTCTTTCTAAAAACAAAATAATTTTCCCAGACACTGCCAAATGGCCCCTGTGGGCAGAATCACTCTTGGTTAATAACCACTGCATTAGGGTGATGAGAGTTTTGAGATTTTCTTGGAGAGAAATTCTCCAGTTTCTTGCTGTCTAAGTGAGGAGACTGAACCTGGTTATTAGCATTTAGAAGTCAAACAGAGGAATGGATCTGGGCATCTCACCAATCAATATAGATTCTTTGACTTAATCTCTGTGGTAGGCAGAATAACCGTTTTTCAAAGATGTCCACCCTCTAATCTCAGGAACCTGTGAATATGTTATGTTACATGGCAGAGAAGATGTAAGGTTGCAGAAGAAATTAAGGGCTGCTGATCAGTTGACTTTAATATGGGGGAGATTATCTTATTATACAGTTGGATTTACATATAGGAGAGGAAAGCAGCAGAGTCGATGTCAGAATGATGCAGTGTGAGAAAGACTTGACTGGCTCTTGCTGGCTTTGAAGATGGAAGGGGCCACAAGTCAAGAAATGCAGGCAGAGGAGGTAACCAAGATGGCGTCATAGGTAAACACCTACACTGCTGCCTCACACAACAATTTTAAAACTGCAACTAAAAGACAGAACGGACATCATCCAGAACCACAGGAAAGCTGGCTGAGTGGAAATTCTACAACTAGAAGGAAAGAGAGGGACTCACAGAGATGCAGAGTAGCTGCAAAAAGCTGAGGTATGGAGACACGCGCGTGGAGAGAGCGGGTACTGGAGTACCTGGCTGGATTTCTCTGGCAGGAGGGAAATAGAGACTCCCAATGGCATTGAACCCCTTACCCTACCACACTAAACCCCAGTCCCAGCCGAAACTCATATGGGAGAAGTTTGGACTGTGAAAAGGGAGAAGTGCAGGGAAATTGGAGTGCAGGGAGTCACAGGAGGGCAGAAGTCAGGTGGAACGCACAGCGCTGCGCACAGAAGACCGACTGCTGATTGTGCCACTGGCTTTCACAAGAGGGCGGGAGACAAAGCATCCCAACTGCATCATTTCTAACTCCACTGAACCCCAGATTCCAGTAAAGTCCTGGGAACCCAGATTCATATGGTCCCAGAGTGCAGGGGAGCCAGAAAGGCAGCAGTCTAGAGGCACTGCGAGAGCGCACGTGCACACAGAAACCACTCCAGCGATTACCCAGTCACGTGAGACTCAGGGGCCGTGAAGGGTGGGGCCGACTGGAAGGCAAGGCAGTCCCTTAAGCCCTGAGACTCCACCCATCCCAAGCTCAACAGAGAGGCTTTTGCAGTTTTGCAAGTCTGGTATCATAAGGCCAAATCCAACACAGAAGTTCTCCCGGCATAGTTAAAATGCCGGAACAAGGTAAGAGATCACAAACCAAAGAAATGAAGGAAAACAAACGACTGGATATAGAGTTCAAAACCACACTTATGTTTTTCAAGAATATCCTAGAAAAGTTGGATAAAGTTAGCAAGACCCAAGAGGAGATGAAAAGAACCAACTAGAGATGGAAAAGGACCAACTAGAAATTAAACATACACTGACTGAAATAAAAAATATTATACAGAGACTGAACAGCAGACTAGAGGAAGGCAAGAATCAAGTCAAAAATTTGAAATATAAAAGAATCAGAAAACACTCAACTGGAAAAGCAAGAAGAAAAAAGAATCCAAAAATGTGAAGATAATGTAAGGAGTCTCTGGGACAGCTTCAAGCGTACCAACATCAGAATTGTGGGGGTGCCAGAAGAAGAGAGAGAGCAAGATACTGAAAACCTATTTAAAGAAATAATGACTGAAAACTTCCCCCACCTGGTAATAGAAATACACTTACAAGTCCAGGAAGTACACAGAACCCCATATAAAAGGAATCCAAAGAGGACTACACCAAGACACATCATCATTAAAAGACAAAGAGAGAATGTTAAAAGCAGCAAGAGAAAAACAGTTCATTACCTACAAGGGAGCACCCATACAACTGTCAGCTGATTTCTCAACAGAAACTATGCAGGCCAGACGGGAGTGGCAAGAAATATTCAACGTGATGAATAGCAAGAACCTACAACCAAGAATAATCTATCCAGCAAAGCTATCATTCAGAATTGAAGGGCAGATAAAGAACTTCACAGATAAGAAAAAGCTGAAGGAGTTCATCAACTCCAAACCATTATTATATGAAATGCTGAAAGGTACTCTTTTAGAAAAGGAAGAAGAAAAAGGTAAAAGATAAAAAATTATGAACAACAAATACATATCTATCAACAAGGGAATCTAAAAATTAAGTGAATTAAAAATTTGATCAACAGAATATACTGGTGAATATAATAGAATAGGAGCATAGAAAGGGAGTGGACTGATAATTCTCAGGGGGAAAGGGGTGAGGGGTGTACAGGGAGAGACTGGACAAAAATCATACACCTATGGATGAGGTTAACAGGGGAGGTAAGGGTAGAGAGAGGGTTGGGAGCCAAGTGGAGAGGAGTTATGGAGGGGAAAAAAGAGAAACAAATGTAATAATCTGAATAATAAAGATTTAATTTAAAAAGAAAAAAGAAATGCAGGCAGCGTGTAGAAGCTGGAAAAGACAATAAAACAGAATCTTCCCCAGAGCTTCCAGAATGAAACTCAACCCTGCTGCTACCATGATTATAGCCAATAAGATCCATTTTGAACTTCCAACTTCCAGAACTATACGATGATAAATTTGTAATCTTTTAAACCACTAAGTCTGTAATAATTTGTTAGAGCATCCATTGGAAACTAATACTATCTCATTGTTTTCAGTGTGGTGCTTTACCATTCACCATCAGCTCTGCCTGGTATTTTTAAGTCCAAAACCAACCTGTGACAATCTCTCCCAGAATGAGTCAAGTCCTACTTATCTCTGTCACCAATCCTCCCACCCTTGTTAATGCCTGGCTGGTTTACTCAGTGGTTAGAGCATAGCTCCTCAGACTGAAGACTCCTGGTTCCATTCCCAGTTAAGGCCATTATCTCAGATGTAGGCCTGATCCTGGCCCCCAGGGCATGTGCAGGAGGCAACTGATGGATGTGTCTCTCTCATATCCATGTTTCTCTCTCCCTTCTTTCCACTCTCTCTAAAAATCAATGGAAAAAATATATACACCCACAGGTGAGTATTAACCAAAAAAATTTTATGTAATTTTTAAAAGTATCTCCAATTCCTCAAGTTTTCTAAGGTTCTATAGCAAAGATAGATTTGCTTTTATTATTGCAAGTAGACTTCCTCTTTCTCTATTCTGCCAAATTAGTCATCACTCTTCCTCATCCCTTCTTCCAAAATGTATGAACACCTCTTGTCTGCTATCTCTCTCAATGTTTTTGATCCTTTAGAGTTTATGCTGGCATGTTAGTTGGGTTTTAAGAACTAATGGAAATAAATGCCCATGTTCAACTAGTTTTATTTTTAGCTGGCATTTTATTGGGCTCTTACTGTGTAGATTTTTTCATTAAAGTCTCATGTGAATTAAATTATTTGAATCTTACAAAAACTCTAGGGATTAGCAACTATTACTTTCTTCCACATTTTAAAATAAAACTAATGCCTGACTCAGGTGACAAAACTAATATGGAACAGAACTAGGATGGAGCCCAAATCTTCTTGACTCCCAAGACCATTTTCCTAATGATGCAGTCTTGTTAATTTTAAGGTTTCATTTTAGAGCAGGTGTCAGCAAACTATGGTCCATTGGTTGTACACAGCCTGTCACCTCTTTCTGTTAAATTTTATTGGAACACAGCCACCCCCATTCACTATTATTTATGTCTGTTTTAGTGCTACCATGTTAGAGTTCAATAAGTGAAAGAGAGACAATCTGACCCACACAATCTTAACATATTACTCCCTGATACTTGTGGGAAAATTTGCTGGGCTCTGCTCTAAATAACCTTTATTACTATGTGTTCAGGTCATAGTGTCTGCGTACTTAAAACTTTTATTTCTGAATCATGTCAAAGGCATTCTTTTTATTGTTCCCTCAACCTTTTGTTACCCTGCAGATAGCAATCTTTGTTCATGGTAAGAAAGGAAAGTCTCTAAAACCCATCTCTTTTGTGAAGTCATACTCAGTCATACTTGCTCCCTTTTCTGTGCTCCTACCTCAATTATTATAATTATAGTACTTAATGTAGTTTGATTCACATAATAGTTACTAGCTGTGAATCCCCTTGGATCTAGCAAGTCCTGGCACTGAGTAGATAATTAATAAGCATTTATTAAATACTTTCTAAGTGTCAGTGTTCTGGACACTGGAGATACAAAAGTAAATATAGTAAGTTTTTATTAATATGTATTCTATTTAATTAAGTACAAAAAATAGAAAAGAAGCCAAGCATGGAGTCTGGGCCTATGGTCTCTGTTACAATTGCAGCATAATCACCATAAGTGCTTGGGCAACATCCAGACCTACTGAATCAGAATCTCTGGAAGTGAGGCCAGTAATTTGTGTTCTTAATCAGCACTTGTGAGGTAAGCAAGAAAGTTTGAGAATCACTACATCAGTACATAGGAAAGAATGTTTCTAAATTTTCAAGTATTTATGAGAGCGTAAGGACAAATCTCAAATGATCTCCTTTACTATAAACCAATTTCTGTCAAAATGTGATCTTGTGTTGTTCACTTCTTCCTTTCAAAAGATTACTAGACATGCTTAACTGGACACCTGAACATTCCTCCCACCTCTTACTAAACTAGTCTTTTTCACTGTAACCCTAAATTTAACACAGTTACTGGCACCTCATAGATATCGGTACTTGGTGCTCAACTACTGAATATTCAAAGTAAAACCTCTCTAAGTTGCTCTAGTATACAGAAATAGTTTTTCAAACTGAAATGGTATGAGGATTGTTTAAGCACAGGGAAGATAACACACCCAGACAAATGTTTAGTCAATCTCCACCTCATTTCCTTCCCTCTAAAAACCGTTCCTTTTATCTCTCAGGGTCACTACTCTCGGGGAATATCAACCTCCCTCTCAAGGCTCAACTAGACTAAACAGAGCCAAGTAAACCAGTGGAAAAGGTCAGGCATCATGGATTCTTCATTTTTGTAGATAATCTCTTACTAGAGGCTTTAATCTGCAGAGAGCCTGAAGTACATTTTTAAAAGAGACTAGAGGCCCAGTGCACAAAATTTGTGCACGGGGGAGTGTGTCCCTCAGCCCAGCCTGCACCCTCTCCAATTTAGGACCCCTCGAGGGATGTCCAACTGCCCGTTTAGGCCCGATCCCAGCAGTCAGACTTCCCCTCCCAAATGCTGGCTCCCAACTGCTCGCCTGCCTGCCTTCCTGATTGCCCCTAACCACTTTTGCCTATCCAGCCTGATCACCCTCTAACCTCTCCTGGGTCAGCCTGATTGATGCCTAACTGATCCCCTGCCGGCCTAATTGCCCCTAACTGCCCTTCCCTGAAGACCTGGTCATCCTTAACTGCCCTCCCCTGCAGGCCTGGTCCCTACAACGGCCCTCCCCTGCAGGCCTGTGTCCCCCCAAACTGCCCTTCCCTGTAGGCCTGGCTGCCCCCAACTTCCCTACCTGCTGGCCTGGTCACCCCTAACTTCCCTCCCCTGCAGGCTTGATTGTCCCAAAATGCCCTCCCTTGCAGGCCTGGTCTCTCCCAACTACCCTCCTCTGCTGGCCATCTTGTGGCAACCATCTTGTGTCCACATAGGGTAGCCATCTTTGACCACATGGGAGCAGCCATCTTGAGTATTGCAGTGATGGTCAATTTGCATATTACTCTTCTATTAGATAGGATTACCTACCTCTGAGGATGATAGTTACTCAAGTGTCTACAATGAGAGGTTTATAACAATGGACTCCTGCTATACGTGACACAGATCTACTCCTCCCACTAGAACTCTGAATTATTTTGCTGGAGGCTACAACATTCTGAGCAGTTTGTTGGATGTTGACGGCAGGTGGGGATAACTCACCCGGTACAAGCTTAGCAGAGCTGAGCCGCTTCAGCTTGTTGGTCGAGCCTTTGATGCAGACTGGTTGGACGGGTTCTGGATCTACAGAAGAACCGGTTTGACGGGCCTGTTATGCCAACATATTCTGGTTTGATTCCATGTTCCACAGACTGTAGAAACCTGCCCAGCCAGTTAAATGAAAGACATATTAGGTTATCCATTGCACATTGTATATAGCTTAGATGCAGCAGACTTCTTCCACACAGCAATACTGTCTAGCAAACTCTAGCGTGGTCCAGAGAGGTGGTTTCCACTGGCTTACTGTTTAAGTTCATAGCTTCAGGGAAAGTCAGCAGTGAAACATCTTCTGCTTTTCACCAAGAGCAGAGGTTTTCCAAATAAACTGAAGGGTAAGTTAATAAATTGCTTTTATATTTCTTAATTTTCTCTGCAATTTTGGAAGCTTAAATGATGTTTCAGAAGATATCTATTTTTTAACATAATATCTGCATTATACCTTTTATGTAAATTAGATATGGTTTTATAATACTTGCATATATGTTCACTGACTTACTTGGATAAAGGTTATTAGGTATATAATGAACTTTTGCTATTTTTGTAAGTTGGGCATGGTTATAGCCATTTTAAAAACTGAGTTGAATAATTTTGTTAAATATATTTCATCTATTAGTAATTCATCTTAAGCCTTCTACTTCTTCGATAATATACTATTATGTTTTATGGGCTGTTGCTATACAGTAACAATTTTAAGTGGTAAATCTAATTGTGGGTGAAATAATTGCTTTTTTAAGATGGAAAAAATGGTGGTGTCCTCTTGGTGATTATAAGTTCATTAAGAGGAACAATTCACAACAAGAATTGGGAATTGTAAAAACAAAGATGTGGAATCTAGTAACTGATTAACCATTGAAGCTCAAAGCACTTACTGAGCTGACTAGAAAGGAATGAAGAGAAGTTTTTGTCATGCCTATTACATCTGAAAAATGTCAGGGGTTAAAGAAAATTTGAATCTTCCTTTTCTCTATATTTTAAAGTAATTCTTTTACATCTTTCATTGATCCAATTAATTTATTTTAGTAGTTTGTCTCATTTAAAACACATAAAGTTTACCAACCCCTTTAGATTTATTTTTGCATACCAAACTACCACCTTATTATTACAGCAAATTCAATGTCCAAATCTTCTGGCATTCAATTTAACCTAACAGTTTAACATATGAATTTATCTGAAAATTAAAATAACTTTTTAAACAGATTTATACTGAATAGTCTCCTGCCAAGAGCTTTTGTAGACAATCTTAATATGACTTTGCCTTGAACTCAGCAAGACATATATTCTTTTCATCGTCCCTAGAATCCTCACTTTGTTTTTATGTTCAAACTCAAAGGCTATTAGGGTTTCCTTAGGATGTTAAATAATTTTTGAGGTTAAATATTCAGATGAGATTTCATTTGCAAGGAAATACTTTGGTTGCTTTTTAATCCTACTCTCCAAGTCAATTCTGCATAAAACTTCTGATAATTCAGTTAGACTTCTAAAAAGCCATGTAATGTTGTATCTTCAAAAGGAATGTGCTGATTCAGCAAACTAAAACAAAAAAGTCTTTTTAGCATAAACTACATTCTGCCAATTTGAGGAGAATGGAATAAAAAATTTTAGTTAATTGAATTTTTTCTCTTTTCAATTAGTTTTCAGGCAAGATAGGGGTATATATCAATAGAATATACTTTTAGTATTTCTAGTGAATCTATTATATAGTAATGTACTTTTTTTTTTTGAAACCAAATAGTGTAACAGGGCTTACTGTTTGAAAATAAACTTAATTTAGGATTACAATTTATTTATTATTTTAATGTTTATTGTTTTGAGGAAAGCTACTTAGAAACTAGATATATCTTTTCATATAAAATCTATGGGTAATATTTAAAGCCTAACTCTACATTTTGGAGAGGGATTCTATAGTTTTCATTTAATGGATTTTCAGTTTTAAATATATGAAAAATCCTGTTAAACAACTTTTATGTATTTTCGATAAATTGATTCCTTTAAAACATTGATATACTGTGGTGTTTTCATTAAAATTAAGGCTACATATACTTATCAATCAAATTAAGAGTCTGTGTTTTTGTATGTGTGTGTATTTGTGTTTTATAAAACCCTTCATTATTTCAGGGCCCAGGTCATAAAGTGTTCTACTCATTTAAAAATCTTTTCATTCTTTAAGTTTAGTTGGGAATGCATCTCTTTGTCTTTATCACATAGTTCCATTCAATGACTCTTTTTGTCAACAATGCTAAGTTTCTTAACAATAGTAACCTCTTTACTTCCTGAGTACCTTCATGTGTTTCCTATCAAAAACACTTAGCATCATAACATTTTTTAGCTAGAAGGACTCTTAAAGATAACTAATGAATCCAACACCTTATTATTTGAGTTGAATGAAAAGCCTCAAAATATGCTAAATTACTACCTACAAGTTAAAGGTAGATGTGGAACCAGAACATCTGTTACCTCAACACCAGCTCAGACTAATCAATTTTTCACTACTCTACATTGATTCTTCTGAATGCTACATGAAATCTAAGCTATGTTTCCTAAAAAATGTGTTAAAAAAATAAAATTGTTATAGTTACATTAATGAGTCTTCACTGCACTAAAAAATTATTTGCTTTTCTATTTTAATCTATATCATTACCCCCAAACTTTTTTTGTATATTGGCTGAATTTATTGGAGTAGCCATTGATAATGAAGGGGACTACCATTTTAAATCCTAACCTCTTAATGCCATTATAAAATTTTATATCAAATGGATAAGAGTGCTTCACATTCCTTCATATTTGTGGGTCCTATTGTCATTTTCTGACTTACTATTGCTTTAAACTATCTCAATTGTTTATTTTCTTAGAATAGAGGTATGTATGTATTTTTGTATTGTTTTAGTCACTCTTATATGGATATAGTTTAGGATTTTCAAAAGAAGCCATCTAAAGTTTGGTTAGAACTTCAATAAGGTTATGAAGACCAGAATTGCAGGAGTCAAAACCCCTGTTATAGATGATAGAACTTGTTATTTAAGGAGTAAGCTCTTACTACAGTGCTTTGTACACAAGTGCTCAAAAATGCTTTAAATGTTTTTAACTTGAGGAATTCCAAGGAAATGGGATTACAGAAAACTTGAGAACCAGAGGCTCAAAAATTTCAACTGACTCCTAGAACTAAATGTTACTTCCTTATCTTTTCACAGGGAAAATGCTACCTGAGGAATGCTTCTAAATTTGGTAAATTTAGTTCAGGCCAAGTGACTGGAAAATAATCACTTCCATTTGTTTTTTATCTTTTAGGAAAGAGAAATGATAGTATGTTGAAAAACATGAGTTTTTGAGCCAAACTGAAATGTGTTTGAATACTAACTCTGCTACAATCTGGCTTACCAATTATTGAACCCTCTGAGTTCTCTTTTCTCCATCTATAAATTATAGAAATGACTACCATTCTCTAAGAGTTGCTGGGAGAACATAATTTTCTGTATAAAACACTCAACACAGTTCCTAAAGCATAGTAGGTGCAGCAAATCTCAATATCCTTTCTACCCTATTAATAGAATGTACAATAAATGTCAACAAATAGCTTGAGTAAGAGAAGTCAAAGCTTAACTTAGAATATACATTTTATTTTTACCAGAGATATAAAAATTAAATCAGCAACCTTGGAAAGCACTAAGATTTAATATTGAAAAATATTTAACTTTATTAAAAAATTAGAAACCCATGTAAGTGAACCCAATTATAAAGTCAAGACACCATTGTTAAATATATTTTGAGAGCAATATATCAAGGTAATGAAAACATTTAAATAATTTTTTAAATTCAAATTTCAATCATATCTATACCAAAGAAAGGAACTTTCACGTAGATAGACTAAATTTCACCTTACATGTGCCTAGTATCTGAGTTTTTCAAAGGTATTTTATATCTATTATCTGATAAGACATCAAATTAGTTGTCCAAGGATTTCTATTGGTCTAAGGATCGTGCTCTTTCTACTATCAGTTGAATTATTTCTTCAGGGCTCTAGAATATGCTTTTTTCCTCCAAAAGATTCTTTTCTAAATTAAATTTATTGTAGGTCAGTATTAAATCATATTGCATCTCCTTGACAGTAAATAATAGGGAGAATATGTTCAAAATGTTTTAGGTGTAATAAGACAGAAAAGGATATAACATTTTCTAAAAATATTATTAAATTTGCCTCAGACTCATTAATTAGGAAATGGAGTTAATGAACAAAGTTCATATGCAAGGTATTTATTAAATGAATGTCAGTAATCATAAAGGAGTTTAGAAGAGTGTGGTAAAACATTCTAAAACCTAAGAGCAGGGGAACTGACTTGATATTAGAACCAACAAATAGATCCACTTATAACACAAACTGCTCTTACTGAGCTCTTGCAGTCAACTTTAATTTCCTAAAATATGTTTAATTGCTATACAAATAAGCTTTGTGCTAATAACATAATTTGAATTTATATCCATGGTAAATGAATTGTTTTTCCTCTTAAATTGAAAAGCTTATATGTAGGTGGTATACCTAAAGACCAAATTACTACTTACCAATTAAGCCTACTAATTATACTTTTTTTTTTTAAGAAAAGCAAGCAAGAATTTATTGACTTTAGCAGAAACATACTTAGGACAGTGAAACTATAAATGGCATAGAAGTAGCAACAGGAGAGCCTAGGTTGGGCTGTTTTGGCTCATTGGGAAGTCAGAGAAAAGGAAGCCTTGGCGACAGATTCAGGGGGTTAGCCCCCTGAGACCAACTACTGCTGCCCATTGCTCCCCTGGTTGCAGGTCTCATGGGTCTCATGGAGTTTAGGAAATACAAGCCTGTAGGGTAAGGGAAGGGAGAAGAGATTGGCACAAGTATGCTACTAATTATACATTCTTATTAAAACTATTTTATTATCTAATAAGCAATTTAATCTTATGTGACTATTCATTAAATTAGTATTTAACCTGCATTTATTTTCACAGATTTACAGTATTACTATAAACAACTGAAAAAAGGGCAGGGAATAACAAATTTGAAAGATAGTTTTTAAATGTTTCTATATAATGTTTCTATATATAAAAGTAACCATGAAACTATTATCTTAGAAGTTATTATTATTGACAAAGTAAAACTAAAACTTACATGGCAAATTTTTAGTTTTAAAGTTCCATCTTAAGTCTATTTCCTTGAAAGTTCTTTGCCTACATTTTCTACAATGATTTACATTAGGAGTGAGAAAAACTTCCAACACAAAAACATTTTAAATCTAATGAATTTCTGAATGAATCTTGAAAAACTGAGAAATACAAAATCAATAACTTTATTTGCTTTTCTGAAAATGTTAATATTGTAATCAAATTTCAATAATATAGTAAGAACTGAATAGTAAATACCATCCTCCTCATAGCATTTTAGTGATCTGTTAAATTATGCTCCAGTCACTTTCCAAACAATTGTCTAATAAAATTTAAAACAAATATATGGTGCTCAGAAACAAGTATACTGTTTTTTAACTATAACACAGAGCTAACCAATGGAACCTGATCCTAGGCCAGAAACCTGTAACTTGAATCTGGAACCTGGCTACACCAGACCTGGCTACAGGTCATTCAGTAAGGAAATTGTTCAGTCCATCCAGCATGACATCAGTCTCCTCCCCTCAGTTTTACTTTTTTTTTTTTTTTAGCAGCTTAAAACACACCCACTTATTATATCATTATTCTGCTGGGTAGAAATCTGTACAGGATTTCCTTGGTTTTTTGCTTTGAGTCTCACAAGGCTGAATCAAGGTATTGCCTGGCCTGGATTCTTTTTTCTTTTTTTAATTTAATAAATCTTTGATTTAATAATCTTTGTTCAGATTATTAAAATTGTTCCTTTTTTCCCCTATAGTTCCCTTCCACCTGGTTCCCACCCCACCCTCTACCTTACCCCCAGACAGTCTCATCCACAGGTATACGATTTTTGTCCAGTCTCTTCTCACACTCCCCTAAGAATTGTCAGTCAACTCCCTTTTTATGCTCCTGATTCTATTATATTGACCAGTCAATTTTGTTCATCAGATTTTTAATTCACTTGATTTTTAGATTCACTTGTTGATATGTATTTGTTCATAATTTTTACCTTTACCTTTTCTTCTTCTTCCTCTTCTTAAAGAGTACCTTTCAGTATTTCATATAATACTGGTTTGATGGTGATGAACTCCTTTAGCTTCTTCTTATCTGTGAAACTCTTTATCTGACCTTCAATTCTGAATGATAGTTTGCTGGGTAAAGTAATCTTGGTTGTAGGCTCTTGCTATTCATCACTTTGATAATCATATTGGTGCTCCCTTGTAGGTACTTAACTGTTTTTCTCTTGCTGCTTTTAATATTCTCTTTGTCTTTTGCTCTTGGTATTTTAATTATGATGTGTCTTGGTGTGGTCCTCTTTGGATTCCTTTTTTGGGGGGTCCTCTGAGCTTCCTGGATTTGTAAGTCTATTTCTTTCACCAGGTAGGGGAAGTTTTCTGTCATTATTTCTTCAAATAGGTTTTCAGTATCTTGCTCTCTCTCTTCTTCTGGCACCCCCATAATTCTGATGCTGATACACTTGAAGTTGTCCCAAGGTTCCTTACACTATCTTCATATTTTTGGATACTTTTTTCTTTTTGCTTTTCTGGTTGAGTGTTTTTTGCTTCTTTGTATTTCAAATCTTTGACTTGATTCTTGTGATCCTTTAGTCTACTGTTAGATCTCTGTATAATATTTTTATTTCAGTCAGTGTATGTTTAATATCTAGTTGATCCTTTTTCGTATCCTTGAGGATCTCACTAAATTTATCGGCCTTTTCTAGAAAATTCTTGGAAAACCTTATAACCATGGTTTTGAAGTCTATATTAGTATTTGCTTTCCTCTGTTTCTTTCATTTGTGACCTGTTTCTTTATCTCCAGATTTTAGCTGCTTCCCTGAGTTGATAGAGTGGCTATGTGTGTTAGGTATCCTATAGGGCCCAGGGGCTCAGCCTCCCCAGTTACCTAAGATGGGCACTCTTGGTGCACGCCTTTGGGGCTGTGTGCACAGTCTTGTTGTAGGTAAGCCTTGATTGTTGTTGGTATCACTAAGGGGAATTGACCTCCAGGCCAACTGGCTGTAAGGATCAGCTGTGTCTATGCTGGGAGAATTTATGTGCTGGAGACACCCTTATGGAAAAAGATTTGCAAATCCTCTGTGCTCAGCTTGAATGGGACGGAGTCTCAGGGCAGAGGAGACAGCATTAGTTTCCTGCCAGCACTGCCCTAATAGACCCTCGTATCTCAGTGTCCCATGGTAATCGCTGCAAGCACCTCTGAGAGAAAGCTGCCCTCAAGTTCCACCTGCTGCCAGATAGTCCAGTTTCTCTTCGAATGAGTCTGGGTCCCCAGAGTTTCGCCCGGAACTGGAGTTCAGTGTAGTCGGGAGTTTTGTCTCCCTCCCACTTGAGAAAGCCAACCACGCACTCAGTTGCCCGCCTCTCCACGTGCGCACCTCAGTACCTCTGCCTTTCACAGTTCCTCTGAGTTTCAGTGTGCTTTTCTCTTTCCTGACAGTCCAGTTTCACCTCGTATGAGTCTGGGTCCCCAGAGTCTCACCTGGAACTGGACTTCAGCACAATCAGGAGCTTTTGTCTCCCTCCTGCTTGTGAAAGCCAGCAGCACACTCAGTTGCCAGTCCTCTCCAGGACCTCTGCCTCCTGCAGCTCCTCTAATTCTCAGTGTGTGTTCCTCTTTTCTCCTAGTTGTATAATTTCCACTCAGGCAGCCTTCCTGTGGTTCTGAATGATGTTTGTTTTGTCTTTTAGTTGTAGTTTTGAAATTGTTGTGCGAGGCAGCAGTTTAGGTGTTTACCTCCATCTTGGTTTCTCCCAGTTTATAGCATGTGTTTATTTCTTTAAGATAAATGACCTTTCCTAGTTCCACCAGTAAGCATATATTAGATACATCTAATGTAAATTAAATTCTTAGCAGTTCTTGATACCATAACAAACCACATGTTAATACTAATGTTAAAGCCAAGTAATCCTATATAATAAAAGCCTAATATGCAAATCTACTGAAGAGTGAACGACAGGTCTCTATGATGTGCACTACCCATCAAGGGGCAAATGTTCAATGCAGAAGCTGCCTCCCACCGGCAAGCCCCAGGCCAACCATGGAGAGTGGCAGTGGGGACTCCCCCAATTGCCTCACCTGTCTCCCCACAGATCAGCCCTAAATGCTGGCCAGGCTTAGGGACCCTACCTGTGCACAAATTTCATTCACCAGACCTCTAGTATCAAATAAAGTTTCTACAAAGGAAGAGAACAATAACTCAAATAAAAATTGGGTTATCCTTTTAATCTGATTTCTCAGTGGTTTTAGCTTGATTTATTAGAACATATGATTAACACTACTAATTCAATCTCTGTGGAGTCAGTTAGTTTTAATTTACTTCAGAGTCATAGATTAAACCCAGCAATATTACTACTATAATAGTGTAGCAATGTTTCTCAAAATGTAGTCCCTGGACCATCTGACTCACCTCACCGGGGAGATGCCTATTAAAAATGCAGATTGCTAAATGCCATCTAGATATATTAGATTAGAATCTCTGGTGGGTAGATCATATGAATCTGCATATTTACATATTTTCTAGATTATGCTGTTGTCCACTAAAGTTTGAGAAGCAACAAGAAAAGATTCTCTTGCTATGAGAGACTGAGCAATAGTATATGAGTCTTTGAAATCCAACCATTATCACTATCAGAAAAAAAATAGTCTAAAATGCACATGTTCAACCAATTTGGGATCAGCATTAACATTTTAACAAAGTAGTACATAGAATTAATCTAAATCCTATCCATGCATACAAACTTTCAAAAGTTAAATTTTCCCCCTAGCCAATTTTCTCAGTGGTTAGAACATCGGCCCACAGACTGAAGGGTCAAGGGTTCAATTCTAGTCAAGGACCACCACCTCTGTTGCAGGCTCTAGCCTCAGTCCATATCAGGGTACATGTGGAAGGCAACCAATCAATGTGTGTCTCTCGTATTGATGTTTCTCTCTCCCTGTCTCTCCCCTTCTCTTCCATTCTCTCTATGGAAAGAAATCAATGGGAAAAATATCCTCGGGTGAGGGTTAACAAAAAATAAAGTTAAAATTTCCATTAACAACTTGAAAATACTAAAATGGAAATCTCATGTTTAACCATGATCTCTTAGTTTGGAATATCTCTAGAAAGTAGAGCCTAAATCCTCTAGATTATGTGCAAGTTCTTTAGTGGAAGTCATCCCAGGGAAAGTTAGCTTTGTGCTTTAATTAGGGAATTGAAATGGGGGATTAGGAGAAAGAAATGGGGAGGGAGGGAAGGCCAATACAAGAGTGCATTCTGGAGTACATCCCCTACTACGGGCAAATTGGTACTTTCTTAGGAGCCATGAAGCTAAAGACATGCAAGAGGAACATTTATCAAGAAGTTAAGTGATGCCTCATGTGTTATTAATTTCCTCTCCTTTCAGGTTCTGCTTCTATTTCCCAAGGTTTCAAAGAAGCCCCCACAACAGAAAGTCCAGGTGAGGGGCTATCAGGTTTCATGTACTTGAATCTAGTTACAACTGCAATAATTGGAGTGAGCAGGTCCAAAAGGTGTCCAGTACATCACTATTACAGCAAAGATATGGTCAAAACACTTTTTCCTTAGCTTACCAATATAATTTTAATATACTATATAACTAAAATGGATTTTCTGAGAAATGAGTACTTCAATTTCTAATAGAAAGTGAGGAACTTTAGCCTATATTTGTTTTATGTATTTGATCCATTCCCACAAAACCTGAGATGCACTGAAACTTGATCTTCTGTGAGAAAGGTATTTTCTAATAAACCACATTTCATTTCCTAAATTTGATTGCCAATTTTGAAAGGGCCAAACAGCAGTAAATGAACAATTAGTACGTATTCTGAAAGTATTTTGTGTCCAATATTGATCTAAAGATTTTATTGTTTAAGTTTACATTGGTAAAATTTTAGTAAAAATAGATTGACTACATTGGACCCTCAAGTAACACTTCCTATTATAGTAAAACACAGAATTTTGAATAGAACAAGTTTGTCTTGGACTGTGTCCAAGAAGGTCTGGTTACAAGAAATAATTCATTATAACCTATAATGTGATCCTCAAGCATGGTTCTGAAGAATACATTAGGGTGAAGACTCTAGTCGAATAGATTAAACATAGAAAATTAAATAGTTATGTGCTTTAATTAAGTAAATATCATATTAGTTTGCATAATGATAGAACTAGTTGAGCTAAGAAATAGGTATAAATAAAAAGAAGACTATTTCTTCATTTAACTTGAACTGTTAAAATAATTAGTATTTAAGTTTTTAAAAATAACCCTTTTTAAAAATATTATCTTTTTATTGATTTTAGAAAGAAAGGGAGATGGAGAGATAGAAACAACAATAATAAGAGATAATCATTGATTGGCTGCCTCCTACACACCCCACACTGGGGATTGAGCTCGCAACCCGGGTATGTTCCCCAATCAGTTGTACTCTGACCTCCTGATTCATAGGTTGGAGCTCAACCACCAACCACATGACCTAACTCTCTTTCTTAGAAGATGGTTAAATAAGCTAATGAATTGATAAGGATGAAATAGAGAAATTGGACTAAAGACAGCCTAGAAATAAGAAAAAGTAGGGATACACACTGCTGAACAAAGTCCAATGATAACAGATACTATTGTCAAAAGAAAGAATCAAATATAATCAGGTATTTACTAAATTAGCTCAGATGACAATCAACTTGATATCAATACTTCCTTTCTTGGAATGGAAGCTGAGTTGATCATAATCTCTGTAAAATAAATTATTTCTTACAACCACCAATTTCTAAAATAAATAAATAGTTTTTTCCTCCCTATGCAATTTTATAGTTGGGCTAGATCAGTGGTCAGCAAACTGCGACTCGCAAGCCACATGTGACTCTTTGGCCCCTTGAGTGTGGTTCTTCCACAAAATACCATAGCCTGGGCAAGTCTATTTTGAAGAAGTGGCGTTAGAAGTTTAAGTTTTAAAAAATTTGACTTTCTTGCCGAGACCAGTTTGGCATCGGCCTGCCGACTGAAAGGTCCCAGGTTCGGGGGCATGTACCTTGCTTGTGGGCACATCTCCACTGTGGAGCGTGCAGGAGGCAGCTGATCGATGTCTCTCATTGATGTTTCTGACTTTCTATCTCTCACCCTTCCTCTCTGTAAAAAAATCAATAAAATACATATTAAAAAATATTTTGACTCTCAAAAGAAATTTCAATCATTGTATTGTTGATATCTGGCTCTGTTGACTAATGAGTTTACCAATCACTGGGCTAGATGATTTTTAAAGTCCCTTAGAATAAAATAAAATGAAAATAACAATAAAATAATACTACCTGATTCATTTAAACTTAATTATGTGAATCAAATAAGGTATGTAAAAGCACTTAACAAATTGTAATTTAACCCTTTCTATAATTATAAATGTCTCACAATTTACATAGCAATTCAACATTCACTAACTATAATTTTGTAACTAGCAATTAGAGAGATCTCTCTGATTGGCTATATTTCTTAAAATTACCTATGATTAACAAGATTTTCTTATACTGTTTGGATACATACATATAATCATTCAGTCCTATCAATAATCCTGTGAAATAATCAACATATATATTAGTCTCTTCATATCACTTAATAACAACTGAGGCACACATAAGTTAAATTATTTGTTCAATAGGATTATAATCAAACTTAGAATTAATCAAACCAATTAAGTGGAGCTTCTGCTGATTTCCTTTTTTTTAATTAAATCTTTATTATTCAAATTATTACATTTGTTTCTCTTTTTTTCCCTCCATAGCTTCCACCCTTCCCCCTACCCTTACCTCCCTCTCATTGACCTCATCCATAGGTGTATGATTTTTGTCCAGTCTTTCCCTGTACACCCCTCACCTCTTTCCCTCTGAGAATTATCAGTCCACTCCCTTTCTGTGCTCCTAATTCCATTATATTCACCAGTTTATTCTGCTGATCAAATTTTTAATTCACTTAATTTTTAGATTCACTTGTTGATAGATATGTATTTGTTGTTCATAATTTTTTGTCTTTTAGCTTTTTCTTCTTCCTCTTCTAAAAGAATATAATACTGGTTTGGAGTTGATGAACTCCTTTAGCTTTTTCTTATCTGTGAAGTTCTTTATTTGCCCTTCAATTCTGAATGATAGCTTTGCTGGATAGAGTATTCTTGGTTGTAGGCTCTTGCTATTCATCACGTTGAATATTTCTTGCTACTCCCGTCTGGCCTGCATCGTTTCTGTTGAGAAATCAGCTGACATTCATATGGGTGCTCCCTTGTAGGTATGGGGAAATAAGACTTCTCTAGGAAAATTTGGTACTCAGAGATAGGGACAGAGCTTAAACCCTGGTCCTATCTCCTAGCTCAGGACTTACCAAGTACCATACGCTGGGAATGTGGCTATCTACCATCATTGATTGTAGAACACACAATTGTCACAATTTTCTGGAGTAATTACTGTTCTGGTCCCTTCTGAGATTATAACATAATTCAAGGCCCTTTAATGCACTTAGTTTTAAACTTACTTTACAGAAGAATACACAGCTTGAAATTCTCTAGATCTGAGAAAGACTAATATGAACATATTTGCCAATTCTATTAGAAATCCATTTATATTCATTTCTCAAATGTCTACACCTATTATAAGGCAAATAAAAAGCACTTTTGCCATAATTACTATTAAATACATTATTAATGCAAAAAATCTAAAAAATGAACTGAAATTGAGGAGCAACCAAGATGGCAGCACAGGTAAACACCTAAACTGCTGCCTCGCACAGCAACATCAAAAATACAAATAAAAGACAAAACAGATATCATCCAGAACCACAGGAAGGCCAGCTGAATAGAAATTCTTCAACTAGAAGGGAAGAGAAAAGCACCCTGAGACTCAGAGGAGCTGCGGTTGTAAAGGCAGGGATATAGAGGTGCACACACAGAGAGGGCTGGCAACTGAGTACGCAGCTGGCTTTTTCAAGCGGGAGGGAGACAAAAGCTCCGGACTGCTTTAACTCCAGTTCCGACTCTGGGGACCCAGACTCATACAGGGAGCTGGCAGCTGGCAGAACTCAAGGGCAGCTTTCTCTCAGAGGTGCTTACAGCAATTACCAAGAGATACCGAGACCCTGGGGCCTCTTAGGGCAGGGCTTACAGGAAGCCATTGCTGTTTGCTCAGTCCTGAGACTCCGCCCCAGCCCAGCTGTGTGCAGAGGCTTTTGCATATGAATGGCCTGGTCCTTTGAAATCTAAACTTACCCCACAAACTGCATCTGAGTCAATGAGACCCAGGACATCCAAAAGAAGACCCAAGGCCCCATAGCAGCTTGCACTGCTTCACAGCTAGGCCTCTTCTGGGCACCTCCAAAACCCAAAGAAGAGGAATCTGCAGACTCTCCATAGCTCCTGCTGGATGGCCTCAGGCAGAGGTTAAATTAACACTTCCTTGGAGATCCAAGAGTCAGTGTACCCAGAGGTCAGAGTGGGACCATCCAGATTACAACTCCTCAGATTCATAAGGGACACACTCAGGGGGCAGACTCACTGAGCACCAAAGCCGCACTGAAGCAAGTCTTGTCTCATAAGGGTGTCTTCAGCACAGAAGTTCTCCCATCATAGACCCAGCTGATCCTCACAGCCAATTGGCCTGGAGGTCAATTCCTCCCAGTCATACCAACAACAATCAAGGCTTAATTACAACAGACTGTGCACACAGTCCACAAAGGATGCAGCAAGAGTGTCCATCTCAGGTAAATGGGGAGGCTGAGCCACTGGGCCCTAAAGGTCACCTAGCACACAAAGCCACTCCATCAACACAGGGAAGCAGCCAATATGTAGAGACAAAGAAACCAGTAACAAATGAAAGAAATGGAGGAAAGCAAACTACTAATATAGACTTCAAAACCACAGTTATAAGATTTTCCAAGAATTTTCTAGAAAAGGTTGATAAATTTAGTGAGACTCTCAAGGATATTAAAAAGGACCAACTAGAAATTAACATACACTGACTAAAATAAAAAATAATATACAGCCGAAACTGGTTTGGCTCAGTGGATAGAGCATAGGCCTGTGCTCTGAAAGGACCCAGGTTCGATTCCAGTCAGGGGCATGTGCCTTGGTTGCAGGCACATCCCCAGTAGGGGGTGTGTGGGAGGCAACTGATCTATCTTTCTGTCTCATCGATGTTTCTAAGTCTTTATCCCTCTCCCTTCCTCTCTGTAAAAAATCAATAAAATATATATTTTTAAAAAATAAGAATAATATACAGAGATCCAACAGCAGACTTAGAGGATTGCAAGAATCAAGTCAAAGATTTGAAATACAAAGAAGCAAAAAACACTCAACCAGAAAAGCAAAAAGAAAAATGAACCCAAAAATATGAAATAGTGTAAGGAGCCTCTGAGACAACTTCAAGCGTACCAACATCAGCATTATGGGGGTGCCAGAAAAAGAGAGAGAGCAAGATACTGAAAACCTATTTGAAGAAATAATGACCAAAAAGTTCCCCCACCTGGTGAAAGAAATAGACTTAAAAGTCCAGGAAGCTCAGAGAAGCCTAAACAAAAGGAATCCAAAGAGGACCACACCAAGACACATTATAATTAAAATACCAAGAGCAAAAGACAAAGAGAGAATATTAAAAGCGGCAAGAGAAAAAACAGTTAGTTACTACACAGAAGCACCCATAAGACTGTCAGTAGATTTCTCAACATAAACTGGTGAATATAATAAAATCAGGGGCAGAGAAAGGGAGTGGACTGACAATTCTTGGGGGGAGGGGGGGGTAAAGGGGTGTGAGAGGTGCAGGAAGAGACTGGACAAAAATTGTACACCTATGGATGAGGACAGGGAGTGGGGTGGGAACTGGGTGGAGGAGAGGGAGAGAAACAATTGTAATAATCTGAACTAATAAAGATTTAAAAAATAAATAAAAAGTGAACTGAAATTAATCCATATAATAGATGGTTCACTGACTAACCCTGAGTAACCTCATAAAATATAAAGTTTTCTGAAGTAGAAAAATGTACCAGAGCTGCCTGTAGGTAATATAACTTTTTAATCAAAATTCAGGAACTTTATTTGGTTATTTTCTCAAAAATATTTTATAAATTAAAAAAATTAAAAGCACAGGATGTTATTTTTAAATATATTTTATTGATTTTTTTTTTTTTACAGAGAGGAAGGGAGAGGAATAGAGAGCTAAAAACATCAGTCAGCTGCCTCCTGCACAACCCCCTATGGGAATGTGCCCGCAACCAAAGTAAATGCCCTTGACCGGAATCAAACCCAGGACCTTTTAGTCCGCAGGCCGATGCTCTATCCACTAAGCCAAACCGGTTTTGGCTTAAATGAATTTACTACTCAAAACCAGAAAGGTATGCTGCAGAAAGTATACATATAGGGTTTATAGCCAGAAGATTGGGTTTTAAGTCTTGGATGAACCTATCTACTAGTTTGTATATATAATGCTATCAAACCACCTAATTTCTCAACTTCTCTAGAAAGATGAAAACTGGTCCTGCTCTAATTTTATGACAGTTATATTTAGCTTCAAAAGAGAAGATATATAGGAAAAGCTCTTTGTTTTTTACCATCACTAATTGTTCCTGCATCCATTTCCTGTCAGTATTAAACAAACCACTTCTAAACTCAGGAATTTCAGAGTACTATCAACAAATCAAATAATATTTTTGTTTATATTATCTATACCATAATATTGTTTTTAAAAAGTTTAGATAGATCTATACATAGTTGAGAATGAAATACTCCTAACTACAAAAGGTCATTTTAAAAATGACCTTTTTTTATTAGTTTATACTTCAAATTCCTTAAAGCTTCTGATCAGATGATTTATAACTAAAACCAGAACATTTTTTAGAGTAAACAGGAGCCTTATTAATAATTAGCCAGAACAGATATTAACCAGAACTGTTGCTGATAAGCCAGAGCTTATGGTCACTTTATATAAGAAGCAGGCTAGATTTGAAAAGATGAAGTCTGTTTATTTCTGCTTTAACATCCACAAAAACATAGTTTATAAAAACTATAGTTTAAAAAGTCATCTACAAATACAAATTGTTATAAATGGTGTGAAGTGAATTAAAGCATAATTTAATTTCACTATATATTTCTAATATTTCTGATTATAACTTAAGTAAAATTGAAAAGTATTGGCTGAAATATAAGTTTTTGAAATATTTGCAAATAAATTTCCCGACAGAGCGAAAAGAAAAAAAAAGTATTGGCTGAAACCAAAGGTCTCCTTTAAGAATTTTGGACGTAAAACATTTTTGGAAAAGTAATTATCAAAGCTGCCTTAAACTTAGACTAATATTGGATTAAGAAAAGCACAAATCCAATATTTAAGCAAAGTCTGTTTTTCTCAAGTGTAGTTAGAATAGGGAAAAACTGGGGGTGGGGGGTTGTAGGGGTGGGGGTGGGAAGGGGTAGTGAGCTTGTTTGAAGACATATCATCGCTATAATTTGTGAGGTATAAATACATTAAAAATCACAACTATTTTTCAGCAGTGAAGAAATTTATCAATTCACAGAGGGAAAAATTACCATTTAAGATGTGAATCATTATTTTCTTATAAATGGACAACGTAATGAATATTAAACATGTTTGCTCTTATGAACCTAGCAGGAAATGCTTTAATTAATAGACTCCAAGAAACTTGTTCCTAGAGTAAACTCTTCATTAAATATATACTAGAGGCCCAGTGCACAAAATTTGTGCACTTGAGGCAGGGCTGGAGGGTATCTTTCAGCCCAGACTGTGCCCTCTTGCAGTCCAGGAGCCCTTGGGGGATGTCCAACTGCCATGGAGATGGGAGTGGCTCCCACCACTGCAGCTGACTCTCCAGCCATGAGCTGGCTTCTAGCTGAGTGGCACTCCCCCTGTGGGAGTGCACTGACCACTAGGGGCAGCTCCTATGTTGAGCATCTGCCCCCTGTTGGTCAGTGCGCATCATAATAACTGGTCATTCTGCTGTTCAGTCAATTTGCATATTAGCCTTTTATCATATAGGATATTTTTTACATTATTGTAAATAAATACTATTCACACAGCTTCCATCATGGTAGCACTATAATATTAATAAGACAATGCAGTATAATACTATACTATCTAGTAAGATAAAAGGTAAAGATTAGTTTTTTAAGAATCCCAAAATATAATCCATTTTTTTACTCTATAGACTAATGATAATTCTTACATTATTTTATCATCTCTATAACAGTTAAGTTCTAAGGTTTCTTATAAATGCTAGTGTCTAACAGCAGTGTTAAGTATTAATATCAATCCCATAAATGCCAAGGGTAACTAAAGTCTTGGGCATCATAAACCTACATGCATAGGTATGAAATATTGCCCAAGCAGTCAATGTAGTACAAAGGATGTCCCTTTCCCTAGATAATAAATTACTTTGCAATGACATCATTAACATTCTTGGTCAGCTCACCATCATTTAGAGCTAGGCAATTAGGCAATTTTATAGTATACTGTACTATCTTCACCAAATATAAAGAGACTAGAGGTCCAATGTACAAAATTTGTGCCAGGGGCTCAGCTCTCGCAGCTGTGGCAGCTTGCCTCGGCCTTCACAGTCCCAGCTTTGTCCAGAAGGACATCATTCAGCTGTCCTGTCTAATTAGCATACAGTGGTACCTCGAGATACGAGTTTGAGTTTAATTCGAGTTTAATTCATTCCGTAACCTTGAGGCGTGGGAAACTATGAGACGCTCCAGTCTCGGTAAACTGGTGGGTCGTGTGCAGCCGGCCAATTTGCACGATTACTCCTATCTCAAATGTTGCTAGTATTTCAAAGCAAAAATCGCTCGCTGTATGTATTACACTTTTATTATTATAGATAGTTCCTAAATGGGCAAAGTATATATCTAGTAAAATTTTGCCCATTATTGATATGAAATTAAATAGCTAATTAAATTATATTTAGAAACACAAAAACTACTTTAATAGTTTACAAAAAGGAAATGAAGAAGGTATGAATATGTAGTGAAAATAAAAATAAATAAAGGTTCTTTATCTAAGTTGGAAGTATCCTCACAGATTCCATAAGGATAATTTTTCTGATTAAAAAGCCACGTATAATCTTTAATGTATACTATGGCACTTTAATGACTGCCTAAGACTGTCAAAAAGTGTGATACTGACACCCTTCATGAATGTTAAATATATCTTTTAAAACATTTATAAAACTGCTAAACCTAACTGCATCTTGGCACATCAACTCAAATCATAGACAAAGTATTTTGGCACTTGGGGCAAGATCACTAATTGGTATATATGCCTACCCCCAAACAACACTTAGTAATTACTGTAAACAACTTTTAAAAATTAAACCAAGTGTTCCAGATGACAAAATGTTGACAGTTAATATAATTTTCTTTTATCTTAAAGTCTTATTTCTCAAACAGCCTTTTGTCTTATTCTTAAAATAGTTCTTTTGTCTTAAAACAGCTCATTCATGATTCATTTTAAAGGTGCTGAAGTTTTTATGTAAATATTCATAATGGGTTTAGTCACTTACTTTAAAATTTTTGGCCCTCCATAGAGAGGAGGGGAATGGGATGATGTAAAGAGTGGCAAAGAGATGGGAAATGCCCGGCACAAATAATCAGCTCTATTCTGGTTCTTCATATAAATCACATAACCTCATTTGTTCATTATATATACTAGGTTTGTATGCTCCAATACAGTAGCCACTAGCCACATGTGGCTTTGAGCACTTGAAATGCAGCCAACCAAATTGAGATATGTTATAAAGATGATATACACATCAGATTTTTAAGAATCAGTATGAAGAAAAAGAATGTAGAAAGTCTCAATAAATTTTTGTACTGATTACATGTTGAAAAAATATTTTAGATTACTTTTAAAATTTATTGATTGGAGAAAGAAATGTTGATATCTGTTATTTATGCACTCATTGGTTGATTCTTGTATGTGCCCTGACCAAGGATCAAACTGGCAACCTTGCATATGGGAACAATGCTCTAATCAACTGAATTACCTGGCCAGGGCTATTTTAGTAAGTTTAATTACATAAAAAGAGAGAGAATCATTGATCAGCTGCCTCCTGCACATCCCCCACCAGGGATTGACCCCACAATCTGGGCATGTCCCCTGACTGGGACTAGAACTGGGATCTCTTGGTTCCATAGGTCAATACTCAACCACTGAGCCAAACCAGCTATGCTCTTTTTGCTTTTTTAAATGTGGCTACTAGAAACTTTATATAGGGTGCTCACCAAAATGTATGTGCACCCTTTGAATAATTATAAAGACAGTGTTTATTAAAATACATTTCACCAGGCAATTTTTAAACGAGCATCTTAAACCTCCAATGGATTTTAGGTATGCTGGGACAATAAAATCCCAGCCCTCAAGATGGCAGCATTGGGCTTAGAATGGTTGGAGTCCCAAATTCCGTTGCCCCTGAATGTAAGCAGCCTCATCTTTTTATCACAATATAATACCAGTATTCATTTTCTAAGTACTGAAAGAGTTTGGGAAGCATTGTTCTGATCCATAAAAAAACAAACAAATAAACAAAACCAATATTACAAAAGGTTCAAAAATAGCTGCTTCTCTGTTAAAGAAGTTTTAAGTTTTCTCACTTCTTCAGGACTTCATAATTTTTTCTAACAGGTAGAGAGCATAAAGCTTCTTATTGGTGACAAATATCTATGTGTATACCCATCATTTCCACTGTTAAATTAATCATAGTATAATCTCATAAGGAGAAGCTAAGAATTGTGAATGGGTCAAAGACTTTCATCAAAACATGAGAAATAGGAATCCCTCAAGTGATGCCCAATTCATTTACCCACAGAGTACCTCCTTTATGGCAGGCAATCAAGTAGTTTTTTAAAATAAAAAGGTTGTGACATCATCCTAGCAAGTTTGGATTAATGGATAGAGCATCAGCACATGGACTGAAGAGGTTCAGGTTCATTTCTGTTCAAAGGCATGTAGCTCAGTTGCAGGCTTGATCCCCTGGCTGGGTTGTAGCAGGCAACCAATTGATGTATCTCTCTCACATTGATGTTTACCTATCCCTCCCTCATCCTTCCACTATCTCTGAAAATCAATGGAGAAAATAGCCTCAGGTGAGGATTAACAAAAATAAAAAGGTTTTGGCCTGAAGAAATTTACAAACTGCCTGGCAGGTGTGGCTCAATGGTTGAGCATCAACCCAGGAACCAAGAAGTCACCGGTTCAATTCCAGATCATGGCACATGTCCTGGTTGCAGGCTCAATCCCCAGTAGGGGAAGTGGAAGAGGCAGCTTATCGATGATTTTTCTCTCTCATCGGTGTTTCTCTCTGTTCCTCGCCCTTTCTTTAGCTCTAAAAATCAGTAACATTAAAAAAAAATGGATTACTTAGATAATTTAAAGTATAATAAATTTAAGATGGGAAGGTACATAGTGCTATAAGAGTATCTAATGGAAGAGACTATTAAAACAAGATAAAATGGTTAGTAATCACTAGGCATAGGGTGGGGGTAGGTTTGTTTCAGAATTCCAGACAGAGGTAACAGCATGCAAAGCCCTAGAATTAACAGGCCAGTGAGGCCAGAGGTCAGAAAATGTTTGGAAATGAACCTGGGGAAGCAGTAGAGGCAGTTTAAAGGGGCTTTCTTCAGAATAACAGTAAGACACTGAAGGGGTTTAGGCAACATAGTGCCATTATCGAACTTATTTTTCAAGATCTATAGTGTAAGAGGGATGTTCTCAAAATAGGCAAAACTTAAGTGAGAGAAGATACGAGATTTTTAATTTTTTCTTATCCTTTAAAAACATCTTTAAAACACACAAACACACACACACACGAATATATATACAGTGGTACCTCGAGATACGAGTTTAATTCGTTCTGTAACCTTGAAGCATGGGAAACTATGAGACGCTCGAGTCGCAGTAAACTGGTGGGTCATGTGCAGCCGGCTGATTTGAGAGATTACTCCTATCAAAATGTTGCTAGTATTTCAAAGCAAAAATCGCTTGCTCAGCAGCTCATATCTCAAAAATCTCGTATGTTAGGGCACTCGTATCTCGGAGTACCACTGTGTATATGTATATAGGCCTAAGCAACTGTGCAACCACCACCAGGGGGCAGATGCTCAATGTACAGGCATGGAAACATGGAATAGACTGATGAATCTCAGAAGGAAGGGGGTAGGGAGAAGGGCAGGAAGAAATTAACCAAAGATCTTATATGCACACTAGAGGCCCGGCCTGCAGGGATTGGACTGAAACTGGCTCTCGAACGTCCCCCGAGGGTTCCTGAATTGAGAGGGCTAAGGCCAGACCAAGGAACCCCACTGGTGCACAAATCTGTGCACTGGGCTTCTAGTGTGCTATAATAGTCATTATGTGTTAGCTCAGATGTATTAATAAGGGCTTGTTTTTACTGAATACATACCACCTGTCTGAATTCTACTAAGCAGTTTATATACATAACTCATTTACTCTTCATAACTCTGAGGTTGGTACTATTATCCTCATTTTACAGATAAGAAAAATGAGACAGGTTAAGAAACCAGTCCATTGCATAGGAAGTATTGGAGCAGGATTCAAAGCCAGGATGCCCGGTTCATTAGACTATACACCATTTTTTCAGCAATATATGTATACAATTTTAAAATATACGTACATGAATTGAGAATAGGTGCTTAAAACTTTTCCTGCACACCAGTGAAGAGAAAGGTTTAGATGGGGTTGTTGGTTGGGTGGATATGAACAGCAGATTAGGTGAAAGATAACGGTATCCTGAAATATGGGCGTAATAATGAAGAGAAGGGGATGGATTTGGGAGATAATTGGTGAGTAAAATGACAGGACTTGGTGATAGACTGGGTATGGGGGTTAAGGGAGAAGGAGCCAAGGGTGATTTTTTTTATTCTGATTTATATAAATAGATTGATCAATGAAGCTGCTGACAGAAGCCAGGCCAGCAGGCTAGGCCAGTTATGATGGCTTTTCTTTGGACCACAAGTACACTGTCCTTTCAATGTGCCAATAAAAGACAAACAGATTACAGGTTCTTTCCCTTTATAACAAAACTCTCCATTTTCATTATAATATTTATACAAGCAATTATGCCTCCTATGTTGTATTAAAAATGGCATGGCCAAATTTTCACCCATTTCCTCTTAAAGGTGCTATGAATTAAGTCATAAAATTTGGAAGTGAATGATGTTTGCCATAATAGGGCAATGAAAGTTCAACAGTCCCCTTCCTTAAAGACACAGTGTTCCTAGGGCATTGCTAACATAGTTTGGGAGCATCCTATTACGTTCAATCACAAGAAGCAAGCTGTGCTCTCCATTTCTGAAGATCGACAATGATCGGGAAAAAATTACTTTTACATTTTGTATTTATGATTTTCTAAGTACTATTTAACCTTTTAAAAGTTTATAATAGTGTCCCTCTGCCTTCCTCCCAGGTCTTAGAATTACAGAAAAGAATTGAACTGGCCTAAACAGATACAGTACTGTCTGTGATTCTCGCCTATTCTGTTTATTTTCATTTGTATAATTTCTAACGCTAAGCCGCTCCTTCTAGAAATCAAGATAAATAAAACATATTAACAGTTGGAATGGTATTAGCCACAGGAAATGCTGATTTAAAAAAACATTAAGTTGGGTAAATCAGCTGGTGAGAGCGTCACCGGATGCACCAAGGTTGCGGCTGGAGCGACCAATGACTGCACGGAGGGTTGCAACATCAAAACAGATGTTGTTTCTTTTGCGCTCTCTCTCTTCCTCTCTCGCTAAGACAAAACCAAACCTAACACATTGTTGCAACAAGTAATGCTGGCCACTTGGATTCCTTATTTCAGGTCCTCCAGAAACTTGCCATTTAACATCAGCAAAACATTAGACATCGTTTTGCTGTCCGGCCTCGCCGCCCCGTCCTGTGCGGCCACCTCCCTGCCCCGCAGGTCACAGTCACCGGGCCGAGAACGGCGCTCACAGGTCCTGCCCGTGGTGCCCTCGTCCGTTCATTTCAGGTTTCCCTTTGGCACCGGCCACTCACAGACGCTTCCCCTGAAATGCGCTGAAGTCAGACACCGTCTGCCAACTTGGCGTCACACCGCGGGACCGATTCTTCCTCCCCAACGGCACCTCGTGAGCCTTCCTCCCCGGCGTCCCCGGAGCCGCTGCTCGGGGCCACGCCGCGGAGCGCTCCGCTCCCGTCAGCGTCACAGCCCCCGCGGCGGCCCCGGGGAGACCCCACGCCTCCGCCGTAGTCCCGCAGGGGCCGCGCCACCTCCCGGGACGGCGGGAGGAAGGGGCGTGAACTCCCAGGAACACCCGCGTGACGTCGCACGGGCTCGCGGAGGGGCAGGTTCAGCCGCCTGCGACCCGGCCGGCGGCCTCCGGGCCCTGCCCCACCCCCAGGAATCGCGGGCAGCCCTGCCCTGAGGGGCCGGCTTCCCGCGCCGCGAGTTTGGCCAGTTAGTGAGGGGGGAAAAAAAAGAAGAAAAGCCAGCGGCCTCCTCTTCACAGCCCGGGGGAGCGCGCCGGCCTCCCTGACGGCGTTCGAGAATC